>OY294047.1:54102603-54254467 GCA_958510825.1 Brachypterus glaber | reverse complement strand
GCTAATAAAAAATAGTGTGGGTACAATAACAATTTCAGCTGTTTTAAGATACAATTTGCGCACTTAAATAACAATTTCTCGTTTTTAGTAAGCCCCACGCACTTCATGTTCGTATCGATTATAATCTCATATAGGCCTGGCGATTCTATTCGAATAAAAAGCGGAACCAAGATTCAGAGCCCTCGGATTTCTTCGTTGCTTTCTTTTCTTGTTGCTTTTTTGTTTTTGTCATTGTTTTGTTGTCAACGGTTGTCAACTACTTCGCATGGAAATATTAGGAACAAAATCTCAAAAAATTACCTTTTCGCTTCCTTATTGAGTGAAACATAATATAAGCCAAGAAAGTGCAGGTTTGCGCCCACCTTATTACGTTTTTGCCCTGCAATAATCCATACTACCCAGCTTGCGACTGTCAGCAGAATTTTACAAATTGTGTACGCCATACGATATAAAAGATATACTGGCAGTGTCATCTATGACACAGAGGACAAACTAACAAGTTTAAGGTGGGTTGGCAATATTAGGAAAATGACAATAATTGGCTCACCCACCTTATCAGTAGTAAATTTTTGGGTTGGCCAAAGCCGGACAACTAGGCCATTTCTGGCCCTTTTTGTCACCCCAGGCAATCCCAGCCATTTACTAATTTGAGTCCTCCTTGAACCTGCCCGTCCTTTCAGTAAAGGTCAGGATATTGGCCCAGGGGAGATCTCTTAGCTCCTTGGTCGAGTCTTCGAGTTTCAAAGACTTGCAACCTGATCTTGTCGTATCTGAGACACTCGGCTAAGTAATGAGAGGATGTTTCATCCTCTCTGCACTCTGGGCATAGCGGACTCTCTAGAATCCGCATTGTTGCCAGGTGCTCCCTTAGCTTGCAGTGGCCCGTGAGGACCCCTACAAGTTGTGTGAGTGCAGTTCTTCCTTTTTCCAGCAACCAGTCGGTCTTTGATTTGCTTGGGCCA
The DNA here is from genome assembly GCA_958510825.1 of Brachypterus glaber. Lineage (NCBI taxonomy): Eukaryota > Metazoa > Arthropoda > Insecta > Coleoptera > Kateretidae > Brachypterus > Brachypterus glaber. Next base: position 54,253,505 of record OY294047.1, on the reverse strand, counting down.
GCCAGGAAGTCCCTAGCTTGCCGGCAACCATCGACCGCCCTCCATTGCTCCTTTAGCTTGGTATAAGCCCACGAGAGCGGTCTTTACCTGCTTCCTTGTAACACCCAATATAGGTTCCGGCCCCGTGCAGGCCATCCCTGATCCGAGTCTTGTAAGTTCATCTGCCTTCTCGTTTCCGGGAATTTCACTATGACCCGGTACCTACCAGTTCCTTATAATTTATTTATTTATTTTTATAAAGTAAAAAATTTACAAAAATAAATATTTCTAATAAACAGATTTCGTAAAATTATTTTTTTAAGAATTAATAAATTTCAAAAAGCAAATTTATGGTTTTTTTGAACCCTACAAATAACATTAAATAAAAAATTATAAAAATATAATCTAAAAAATAATTTATTACTGAAAAATTTATTTATAACCCGGAAATTTTAATTTACAGTGCCGGATCTAAATAAATTTAATTTAATAAAAAAAAACGGTATTTGGAATTTCATGTATGAGAAAAATATTCAACATTTAATCAAAATAAATAAACATTTTGTCGGATTTTTAAATTTTAATTTCGACTACGGAACTGGAATACTTAAATTAGAAAAACCTAAAAATAAATTGTAAAAATCTATCGAAAATAAATGTGGATTATTAGAAAAATATTTCAGGATAGATGTTTTCGACGCTATGACGGCACTGGGTATTTGTAGTAACAAACCCGGAAATATTTAATTAAATTATTTTTTTAGATATCAAGTGGGTGGGTCTTTTCTATTTTGTTTGTTTGTGTGGGACTCTTATTCTCCCATTCATTTTGCATAAAATAAGTTTTTGATTATAATAATTATTACATATCACGCTAATCTTGAATACAAATTAAGTTTAGGTAACTTGTCCAAACCAACAGTTAGTCCTGTTAGTAGGAAGTCTACACATTATAAAATCATTGACAGTTGAATCTGAGGTGCTCGATTTCGGAAGATAATTGACTTTTTTCATCAGAAATGACCACAGTCGGCTTAATAGTTCTTCATTTTATACTGTTTTAGCTTATTCTATATAAATTTTGATCAGAGAATTTAAATCCAAACGGCCTATTGATTTCCAATTCAAAAAAAAGTATCACTAAGGTTTTTTGTATCTTATTTTCTCAAAAATATGCGTATTAGTGTATCCAAAAAGTTATTTGTCAAACACTTATTACCGAATTATTGTTCTGACACACTATGACAAATATTTAATACACTGCATTACTTTGTTTTTTTTAGAAAATAACCTACCAAATACATCTGCCATTATTTTTTCTCAATTGAGAATTGGTAGACTATTTACATTTTTTACATACATTTTACATTTTGTTTAACCTCGTACTATTCTACTTAATTAAGCATCCCCTAAGTCCAGGACTTGTGTGGGCTAGTAGTACTGGGAACCACCGGCTTTAATTGACTTTCGAACCAATTTATAGGGAGTGTCCGCTTCACTTACGCCTTCGCCAAATTTCAATTATTAATTAACTGAAAAAGGCAAATCGGCGCCGGTGAGAATCGAACTCACGCTATTTTGGGTAGTAAACTCGTCAAGTACGACGTGGTAGTCCACTACACCAATCCTCCTACTCGCGTGAAATATGTCACTTTCCACACTAGTTCTGTAATATACTATTTCTGTAACATTTTTCGAATAACACATATACAATAACATTATCATAACATTATTTAATTAAATGATTTTTTTATGTTCGCCGTTTGGAATGCCGACTTCCTTTCGCGATATTCGAGTTCCGCAAAGTTAGCCGGAAGTTCCTCTAAGCTGATGCTCATTTGTTTAGTGTAATGAACTCCCAACTGATTCCTAGAATTCGCGATTGCTCATGTTCATATACAGGGTGTTATTTATTGTGAGAACATACATTTAAATATTGAGAAAATGTTGTATGACAACATATTGTATATAATACATTGTAGTATTTATTATCACAAGCAAAGTATTAAATAACAATACTGAACATATAAATAACAAATATGTATTCACAAATAAAATTTAGTATTAAAATTATACGGACATTTTCAAAAATCACTTAATTGTTTTCAGAATTTATTTGCTACTAAATAATGACTTTTTTCTTTGTATAAATAAATAAATAGTACAGGATATTATTTCAATGTTTGGTGCCTAAACAAATATATTATTATAGGAAACATACAAGACTTTTAAATAAACATAAACCTCACGTAGCATGTAGACACTTACCGTGTGATCAAAAAGTATAAATAACATGTTTTCAATGGTGATTTCCCCCTCGAGAAGTCGCCTCCCCTTATGGAAAATAAAAAATACCTTCATTTGAGTTTTTAACTTTTTTTATATATAGATCTTACTGGACCAGAAGTTATAGCATGGACAGAGATTTGATTACTTATAAGTTACAAGTTATAACTCAAAAATACCTTTATCCAATATATACAGATAATAAGACAATTACCAGCTTTATTTTAAATAGATAAACTCAATAATAACTCCCGTGTGGCTTTTACTTTATTGAGTGGATAATTATTTCTTTTACCCACTCAACTGTCACTTGTCAAATTATTTTCTTGTAAATGTCATTAAAATTTTTAATAAAAATATGAATTCCTAAGCTATTTATTGGATAAAACCTTGTATGGCACTCATGGGTAAACCGATATTGCCCTCTCGAAAATTAACCTGCTTGGCTGACGCCTAATTTTCTCATGGGCAATATCTTACTTTACCCACTAGTACCATAAATAACTATTACATACAAGTTTTAAATTTCAGGGTCCTTTCGAATAAAAAATACCTCTACAAAGTTTTTTTGCCCATTATTGAAAAAATAATAAAATATGTAAGTGTGAGTTAGACTCGGTTCCGATTGGTTAAAATACCAGGATCTCTAGTTATAGCCATATTTAGAACATTTCCAACAACTACCAAGATCACTTTACGTCTAGTTAAATACCCAGATAACCCAGAAAATCAATGATATGCTTGTTATTTGTTAAATCAGCAAAAATTTGCGTGTATAAACATTGTTCTAATTTAACATTAAACAAATAAATAAGGATTTTCTACATTTTTTGCTAAACATTCACTTTCAAACGTGCGTAAATAAAATTTTCATTAATAATTTTTAATTATTTCACATGACGGTAATTGTGCGTAAAGTCTGCTGCTCGCCTACCGAGATACACACACATACAAAATTCACATACTGTTTCTAGGTTATAATCAGTACTCAGCGAATTTCTAGTACTAATAGAAAAAACGGATTCCTTGAACCAAGGACACGTGTCTTTGGATATGTTCAAAGCCATAATCTCTTGTGTCAAGGCTGGCATTGACTTTGGTTCAAGAAAATGCCAGCCTTGAAACAAGAGAATATGGCTTTGAACATATACAAAGACACGTGTCCTTGGTTCAAGGAATCCTTTTTTTCTATGCTCGCATAGGCGCCGCGTCGACTCTAGCGTTGACGCGAGGTTTTAAATATTTATATATTTACTTCTTTTTTATCTTGATTTTTTTAATGATTTCATTTAAATGAGTAAGGTGGGAAAAAAAGTTATCGACAAATAAAAATTAAAAACTTTCGTATTCTTAAAAGATAAAAATCGAATATCGGTTTATTCTTTGAAAAAGGCCGATATATATACGTATGTATAGTTAATATGTATAGCTAATATTGTTGTGGGTAACAAATTAGTCGTCAAATGTTTCGATTTATAAAAATTTCCATTATAATTCGGCAAAATTATTCCGTAAGTCTATGTTTCTGTGTTTACTTTCAACGTTGATGAGTCATAACTGAGTTTACACCGAATACTGGTTATAATTTATTCATTCTTGGCGTTTGACGACTCGCTTTTATGCGTATCAAATGGCTATGAGAATATTAATACCAAGAAAGAAATATATATCGATACTATGGTCTGTTTCATCAAGCAAGAGAGTAAATTAAAAATCGCACAGTGAATATTATTACAACAGGTTTGAATAGTATATATTTGTGTATAGAATATAGTTGTTTTATAAAATAAACTACGCAGTATATTCGCACATCTAATATTCGAATCTGTTTTGAAAATATTCACTGTACGATTTTTAATTTACCATCTTGCTTGATGAAACAGACCATAGCGGCGTTTACTCGTTCTTTGCTCGGGTACTTCTACATCCCCACGATTGGGTTTGGGTAAGCTCAGGCTCGACGGGAGGGGGGTCAAGGGTGATTCCCCCCGGGCCCGGAGTTTCTAAAGGGAGCCGGATTTCAATCGAAACCTTGAAATCCGGGAAAAGTTACGAACCATGCAAATTTAACAGAGGGGAAGGGCGTAAGTTACTATCCCCGGGCCCGATTTTCTCTCGACGGCCCTGGGTGGGCTCCTCAAACTAGTTTTTGTAAGGAGCCAGCTGCTTTTAAAATTGACCAAAAAATCTTTTTTTTTTCTGCATTTTCGGATTTTTAGAATTTCATGAAACGTCGAGAAAAAGTAAAAGCTAAAAAATGTCGGTCTGTCTGTCTGTCTTTTTTTTCAAAACCTTATAATTCTTGCGAACGTCTGAAGGTAAAAATTCTTTCAACAAACAATTCAGGGCGGGGTGGATCGGGGGCTAAAAACATACATGGCGATATCTCGCTTAATATTTATCGTAGTAAAAAATTATTCTTTTGAATTTTATACGAAAAAGATTTTTAATAATTTTTATCGTTAATTTATTTTAGATTTTTCTGTCTAGTAAAAGTCCCACAAAAATGTTTTTTTTTGTAGTAATATAAAAATACTTTATCCAATACATACAGATAATAAGACAATTACAAGCTTTATTTTAAATAGATAAACTCAATAATAACCCCCGCGTGGCTTTTACTTTATTGAGTGGATAATTATTTATTTTGCCCACTCAACTGTCACTTGTCAAATTATTTTCTTGTAAATGTCATTAAAACTTTTAATAAAAATATGAATTCCTAAGCTATTTATTGGATAAAACCTTGTATGGCACTCATGGGTAAACCGATATAGCCCATGAGAAAATTAACCTGCGAGGCGTCAGCCAAGCAGGTTAATTTTCGATATACTTTACCCACTAGTACCATAAATAACTATTTTAACTGTGCACAGTTAAAACGTATTTTTCTAGTACTCACTTAGGTACTAGCACGTATGCGCACTGTCTTTAGTGTGCGCGACTATAGTTTTGTGCTGAGGCGAAGTCGAGGCTACAAATCAGTCAAGTTCGCACAACAATTTTTGTCATTTTCTTTCGATTTTGATAAAATTCCTTCCTTTTTGTTGCAGAAATAAATTTACAGGTTATTAATAAATTATTATAAACCCCATTTGGGTGTCATTTATAATATCTTATGCATTATTGAAAAAAGCGAAAAACAATGTCAATGTTAATTCGAATCAAGTTAACCGCGGCGGAACAAAACAACAACGCGACGTGCGTAATGAGAGAAACAAAATTAAATTGAACGGAACGAAGTTGGTTGATTGATTGGCAACTGTTCATTATGCCAACTGTGATCTTGAACTAAATTTTTAAGTCCAATACGAAAATTATGAGGTTTTTGCGGTTTAATAGGTAAAAAAATACTATTGCCAACAAAATAATACATTCCTCTATTATTAATATTATTAATATTATTAATAGGCCTAGGTTCCTTAAAATCAAAAACGAAAAAAATAAAAAATAAATCATATTTTCAAAAAAAAAAATCTTTAAAAAAATAAATAAATCGAAAAAAAAATGTTTTTGAAAAAAAATGTTTTACCCCACTTTACCCCCTTACCTCAACCCTATTTTTACCAAAAACAATCCCAGCCTAGCACTTTGAATAATCAACCTATGGTCCAAATTTGTAGACTTTAGCCCGAAGAGTTCTTGAGTTATCGTGGTTACAAATTTCCTGGACACACCGACCGATAAACAGATTTTTTTTTTGACGGAAATCATATTTTTTTTATGTAAAACGTCCAGAAACCTAAAAAAAGCAATAAAAATTTTTTTTTACTAACGTAAGACTTTCCTTGAAGAAAGTAAAAAGTATAAAAATGTAAAAAAAAACATTGGTTATTTTTACAAGCAGTGAAACAAAATATGTGTATTGAGAAAATACGATTTTACAGTGAGAAATTAAAATATGTTGAGCTGATATCTTATGAATATTCAACCCTGAGTGCGCATCAACATAACTCCACCCTGCCCCATCTTAAAAACATTATTTTTATCAAAATTTATTGGCGAAGGCACTAAATCTCTATAAAAAAAAATTTCGGAAGATGGGGCAGGGTGGTTATGAACGTTCATGAGACAAAAAATATAATAAAATACAATTTTCTCTGAAAAAAATAAAATAAATTAGAGAATTATGAGACTGTTCGTTTGGACTTTTGAGGTGTTATGGGAGTTACAGGAGGTATAATATATATACTGTATATTTTAATTTAATTTAAATTAAAACATTTAAATTATTTTTGTTTATATTTTTGTAAATTTATGTAAGTATATGGGATATCAATTTTATTCTTTTCCAAAATAAAGGCATATCCACAGGCTCGCATAAGAACGTAATACATAACAATGAGATGTCGTGATTGATTGATGAGCCGCCATGTATTTTGTAACCCAATCACGGCTCCGTAATCTTATGTTTAATGTTCTTATGCAAGCTTCTGGATAGGCCTTAAGTGAGTATACAATGTACTTAATATAGTATATTTTGCATATTGCAAACAAGAAGTCCATGTTCTTCAAACGGAAGAAGATACAACAAAAGCCGGGGATATTTTTACGGGTTTCTCAATTAATATTCTTCGGGACCGTTTCCCATAACAATGAAAGAAATCTTCGCAGACAATAAGGGATATAGTGATTTTCATACTCTTCGTTTTTACAGAAAAAAAGTCTCGAAAGCCGACTCGTCCAGCAAAAGCGTTATTTCTAAGCTTATATACCGTGCGATTATAAAGTGCCGAACACTTTTTAATGCAAAACTGGCATTAGCGATGAGTAAAACGCAAGAAAGCTGTGTGCGTTTTACTGGCCACCGAGCTGTTGTACGTAGCCATCACATGGGCTTGTCGCGCACAACTCTAACAGAGGCGTGGCTTCAAACGAAGAGTATTTTCTTTTCAAACTGTTCGGCACTTTATAATCGCACTGTATATATATTTTTTTCAAATTTGAAATAAAATGCAAAAACTATTATAGTTAATTTCTCTCCTCCAAGGCAACCTTAAACTATTTTTTAAACAAAGAAGGGCTAATGAACACATTTCTTAAAAGATTTTAAAATTCGAATTTAATTTTGTTTCTATCTATTTTTTTCTATTTTATCCATTTGTCTCAAAAAAGTTTTCAAAAACCGGCCCATATTTAGGAAAAAGTTTAATTTTTAGCAAGAAAGGTCCATACTTATAAGAAACCCGGGTTTATCCAGTATACCCAGTAAGTAATTATTACTGGGTATCCACTTTTTTAGCAAAAATAAGGTCCATTTAGAAGAAAAACTTTGCCACCCGGCCTGAGAAATCATAATTAAATAAGAGAAAAAAATACTTGTCTTAAATTCACTTGCTAGCATGCTAACAGATGGCAGTACCGCCATCTATTAGGGTACCTAGTTCCTAGTAAATACCGGGTAATAGATCATTCAGCTACCCAACGAACTAATAACTTTTTTCTCTAGAATAGGCATTTCATTTGTAAAAACTGACAAATCCGTAGCCAACATATAAATTCGTCTGTCTTACTCGCACAGCTTTGTTCTAACAAAGACAACAATAACAGATACTGGTTATTGTTATTGTTCAGGCCTGAATATACCTATTATTTATTTACAAACAAACCGAGATGTTGGCGATACTTTATATTAACGGTATGCGTATTCTAGAGAGAAGAGTTAGTAGTTCGTTGGAGCTACCTCAATGTAATAGATCCTATATCTCCTCTCTAGATATGGCATTAATGTTGATGAGGATTTCTAGTATTTTTTTATCAATTTGTGCTATTCTATCATAGTCCAGGCACTTGGTAGGTTCTAACTTGCAAAAGGTCAAGGAGAGTTCCAATTTGGTAGGTTTGTACAGTTTGGCGTCCTTATTAATATTCCAAGTTTTCGACCTTGAGCGACTGCCCCTTCATATTGGAAAAATGGTACCTAAAACCATTTTTTCTAAAATATCTTCTCTCCAGCGCCACCTAGGTTAAAAATAGCTATTACAAAAATTATAGAGCATGAAATTTCCTGCAACTTTTGTAAGAAATATTTTTTAACCAGATGAATAGTTCACGAGTTACAGCGGTGTCAAGATAGCTATTTTTAACCTAGGTGGCGCTGGAGAGAAGATATTCTCGAAAAACTGGTTTTCGGTACCATTTTTCCAATATGGCGGCGCGAGCGGCGATCGCTCAAGGTCGAAAACTCGGAATATTAATGAGGATACCAAACTGTACAAACCTACCAAATTAGAACTCTCCTTGGCCTTTTTCAGCGAAAGCCACTTTTAATTAATTAATTCAGTGCCTGGCCTCTCAGTTTACGTATTCAGACGCATATCTATGCGTTAAGAGACGTGACTAAGAATTAATATAATCACATCTTATCGCACTTATTCGATCAAATAAGGGAAGAACTTAATTTAAAAAATGCATATATGTATTTTAAAACACTTTAAGTCATAATATATGAAATTTTCTTTCAAACAATGTCCCACACTTTAAAAGTGAGGACATGCATGTTGATATAATAAATTAAAAAAATCAGGTGGGGTCACAATCGAAGAGCACTAAGTTATAAAATATGGTTTTGAGATATTGACAAATTTAAATCGCATTTTTATTTTTGTCATTATTACTTTTGGAAAAAAAGTACTGCAAATCGCAATTACATGTTTGGACATATGTCTCGCGCATGCGCGCCATTGCCAAGAAACTGTTACTGTTAACATAACCAATAAAAAAAATGTAATCATTATTTACATTTATATTTAGTTAATAAAAAAAAATCATAAAATCTTTCGAAAAACAAAAAGCAAAAATTCGGATAAATCCATAAATAAAAATAAAAAATAAAAATCTAAATCAAATATTTTAGCATAAAAGAGGTGACACAGTAATTTTCTCGTAATTGAAACTTTTCTGCGTTTGGACTTTTTACAGTAATTTCAATTATGTTAAACATTCTAATCAAAACCACTGATCGAGAGTGCAGTGAAAAAAATAGAAACCGATCAGAATTTCCAGTTTCACTTGGCAAATTGAAAAGGAAAAAAAGTAGGCCTGCGATTAGCGTGCTTGCAAATCTATCGGTTTCCTTTTCCCTGCGTATACACGTTATGCAGCGATAGTACTGCACAGAGAGCCTTAGTGTGACGTTTCCTGTCAAGTAAGAGAGCGGAGACAATGAGTTTCTTTACGAATTTCTATAATTCGACTTTTAATCCTCGCATTGGAGGCAACTTTTCCCGCAGAGGGGCGACTTTTCCCAATTCTGGGATGTAACTTGTATATTTGCGAATCTAGAGGACCCATTGTAGGTGCTTGCTTTAGACCAATACATCATGTCGCTATGCCCCTACAATCCAGTAATGTGTACCAAATTGTAGGTATAAATTCACCAACTACCAAGAAGGTCAAGACTACATACCCCATGGTTACCAATGTCTAATGGTCAATAAAATCTGGTAAATATTGGTATTTGTTTGTTGGTAACTATGTTTTGGCATTATGGTCTGTTTTTTTCAAGCAAGAGGGTAAAAAAAGTCCAAACAGGTTTGAATAGTATATGTTTGTGTATAGAATATAGTTATATTTTATAAAATAAACTACGCAGTATATTCGCACATCCAGTATTGGAATATGTTTTGAAAATATTCACTGTGCGATTTTTAATTTACTATTTTGCTTGAAAAAAAGACCATAGTATACATATCTTTTCAATTGTTTTTATACAATTTTTAATTTTTTTACTTTTTATGGTATATAAATTAAGTCTTTTTTTCCTGAAGTTTTTACGAGAGTTTTTACCTTTTCTTAGTTTTTCCCTTGTGCTCTTAAAACATCCTGCAAGAAAAAAACACAAAAACCAAATCAAATTATAGTTCTTTATCTAACGTGTCATTAAATTTACTAATGTTTAGTTAGTTATAAGTATCTACCTTGCAATTTTAAACTATCCTTTTTTTACACATGCTGTCCTTTTTTTGCACATTGAAAGCGAAAGCAGATTGCTCAGGTGACCGGATAAAAGCTGTCGAAATTTTATTTTTAGTTTTATTTTAGGCAAATGTTCAACGAAAAAAATGGCAGAGTATTTGGGTCAGAAACCCACAGACCTAGCAGGTGAGTAGGATAAGCTGAAAAATTAGGTTTCAAGGTCAACGTTAAATTCGATAATTATAATTATAGTATTTTTACTTCCAAGGAAAAAATAGTTCTGTCGACTTTTTTTTCAGATTCAGAAATAAAAGCCCATAAAACTTTTGTTTAGACACACTTGTAGTTTGTTGGGTCTTTATTGAGGCAATCCTCATTGAGGCATATATTTTACTTCCAATATAAATCTTATGTCCAAACAAGGTACCTTCTAGAGTGGCTTTTCATTTTTTATTTTATTCCTGTTTTACCTTTTAGTAGTTAACAATGATCATCTTCTTTTTCTTCTTCTTTTTGACACCTTAAGATTACGTTTTTCGTAGAACGTCGTATTTTTTCCTAGTAAAATCACGCGATAATTTTTCGACGTTTAATGTAAAATAGCTGATTTCCGTAAAAAGAATTGTCTCTCGGTCCGTCTATCCGGGAAATTTGTGACGACGATAACTCGAGAATGCTTTGAGCTAAATACTAAATTATATAATATTATTGATGTAAAGGTTTATTTTTTATTTTTTCGATTTTTTTTAGCGTGAAAGTATTCTTGTGGTAGATATTTTTTTCTATTTTGCGACTCTTATAAGCTCATAATCACATGCAATTTGCGTGTTCTTGTAGGCCTATAATAGGTTTGTACTTTTTTTCTTTTGTGTTGGCAATACAGGACAAAAGCTTGGCGTTTTCTATGAAAATGTCAACACTGCTTTTAAGTTTAGTTTTCTACGAAATTGTGCTTTAAGTTAATTTTTACCGTGTTAAAATTGTGGCTTGGTTACTTGCAGTGAAAAGGAGAAGAGCTGACTATAAAAGATATCAAAATATCGTTTGTTCTATGAATTTCAAACAAAGCGAAAATTGTAATGCCAACCCAAAACAAACATCCCTAAATCGGTCATCAATTTAAATGTAAGTTTTTTTAATTTTAGAGTAAAATAGAAAAAATAGTATAAAGCACTCGTTTAGTAACACGTTTTTAGCGGAATAGTACTTTAGAAAACTCGCCGCAAGCGGCTCGTTTTCTAAACTTGTACTCTTGCGCTAAAAACGGGTGTTATGAAACTAGTACTTTAATATATTATTAACTGTAATCGTGCGAAGTGTGTATTAATAAGATAAATTGCTGGCGTGGCTAATCTATGAGAAATGCATGTGATTGATGTTTGCGTTTTATTGAATGAACGTCGTTCTGAAAGAGAAATTGCACATTTTCTATTTTTTCCCAACAGATTTTACACTTTCCTTCATAATTTCTACTACCAAGTATTGGCTTATTATTATCCATAAAGAATATTATATTAAAGATAAGTAAACCCCAGACAGCACATAATAACTATTAGATATCCAGGGGATATCCAAATGTCCGCAACCAGTTTTGACTCACGTCAAAAGTGGTTGCTAGAATTTTATACGCTAGCTTGTTTCAGCGTCATGTCCATTCCACTATTTCTATAACATTTTTGCACCCTACATTCTTTGTTATTTTTGAGCAGTATTTAATTATAGGCTTTTCTTCTATTTATGTTTTTTGGGTCAAGAATGTTTATTTATTTTTCTTAAGTTTTTGGACGTTTTGGTCGGTTTCTAGTATAAAAATATATAGTTTTGCCTTTAAACATCTATTTTTAAATGCATTATATCCATATCTAATATGCTAATATGTAAATGGTATAAAAACATTGTCCTTTTAATAAAAATAATGAAAATAAAGTTTAGTGCCTTATAGACGGCAAACTATTAAAATCAATAATGAAAGAAAGAAAGAAAACAGGTCTGCCAACATCTAATGTGTAGTACTTTTGTGCAAACATTAGATGGCACCACCAATTTGTACGCTCTCAATACAGATTTACTTATTTTTAACAAGTATTTTAAATTTTCAACAGTCGGTGCGAAAGCCACCATACCAATATATTATGCTCCGATGTATACTGATGATCGCAAAAAAGCGTGAAATATCAGCTATATGACATTTTGGTAGGGATTTTCTTCATTGAATGTGAAAATTCTTTAGTAGAGCAGTGCAATTTCTTTATAAATAAATTAATATTTTTATTAACAGGGTATAATTTTACTAATTAAAAAAGTAGTTATATTTATCAAATAAAATGAACTAGATCTATTAATTTTTGAACATAATCCAATTTTTTGTCATAAAATTATAAATAATTTTAGCAAATTGTATACGTATTAATTTTAATCAACGTTCACCTTGTAGTTGTTTTTTTGTTTATTAATAAATGAAAATCTATGTGTGGCTTATAGGTGTGATTTACAAGGTAGTTAAAGGGGTTGTTCTACAATTATTTTACGGAAATTTAGACAAGTTTTTACCCCCCCCCATGTCACTGTTTGAACAACTATTAAAAAGTGAAGTCACGTTTTACTTAACAATTTTTGATACTGGACCCCTGACCCCTTCCTCCTAGATCGGTGATATAATTGTTGAACAGACCCTAGTAACTAGTTTAATAACACAAAGGTCCTTAGGGACCAGGAGTTGTGGGCTATGAACCCCGCATTGAACTAACTAAACTAGTTTAAAATAATTTTTTATTTTCATCATATATTTTTTTGGAAAATATCGATGTTAAGTAAAGAATAAATGAAGTGTGAATATAGATCTAATAATTTTATACAGTGTGGACTTTTTGAAATAAATAAATTCAATAAGCCAAAAAATTATATCTTTTAGAAAAATTTCGAACATTGAATTTTTATCTCGACTTTATAACTTTTTGCCATCAAGGGGCGCCTTTTTTTAAAAAGGAGCATATATCAAGTAATCCGTCATTTAAAAGGTTTTTTCATTTCGGTTTTAATAGAGTTTTGTTTTTGAAAATTGGATAAGCGGTTCTCGATTTGTATTTCTTTCAAATAATTATCTTGCAAGAAGACATTTGACCCATGTCATATTATAAACTTTTTTATTATTTTTTATTTCTCTTTGTGTGGGAAATAATGTCGAAATTCAAAAAACTTTAATTCTATATAGATGTGTACAAATAACAGTCGCTATAGATTTTATAACAGTAACTTAAACTACTAGCTTACATGAAGACAGGTTTATTGATTCCTCACCCTACAACTTTTTCCATCATAACGGAAAAGATTTATTTTTAATTTTTAAGGGCTAGGCGAAATTTGTTTCGATAAAGGGGTCACTTACATGCAGACTTACGGCTCAACGAAATTTGACGATTCTGAGCAATCGCACGCATGGATAGGCCCAGTGATGTCTTGATTTTTCAAATGCATAATATTGTGACGAAATAGTTATTTATGGTACTAGTGGGTAAAGTAAGATATTGCCCATGAGAAAATTAACCTGTCCAAACGAGGCGTCAGCCAAGCAGGTTAATTTTCAAGAGGGCAATATCGGTTTACCCATGAGTGCCATACAAGGTTTTATCCAATAAATAGCTTAGGAATTCATATTTTAATTAAAAATTTTAATGACATTTACAAGAAAATAATTTTACAAGTGACAGTTGAGTGGGTAAAATAAATAATTATCCACACAATAAAGTAAAAGCCACGCGGGGGTTATTATTGAGTTTATCTATTTAAAATAAAGCTGGTAATTGTCTTATTATCTGTATGTATTGGATAAAACATTATTTTATGATGCCCGAAATTTCGAGTTTTGGAGTTGTGTTACTATTTCGGGATTTTCGAGATATAAAATTCGAGTTGGAGAGGTAAAAATACATTGCTACAATAGAAAATGTGCGGGGAACATCAGTAAACTTCGATTTATAGAACATTTCAAGTTATAGAGGTTCGAGTTATAGAGTTTCCACTGTACTGGGTTTTATGTGGTATATACTTTATAGCAACAGCGATATTGTACGTCGCAGACTTTTTGAACATTGATTTTTATGAAGAATAGAGCTCATTACGAAACTACGCTGTAACAAAATTACATACAATCAAAAGCCTATCACAACTAAAAACAAATTGGGTAAACAAAATTCAAAAGGCCTATCGATCCAGAATATATAATAGATCTATTTATAACCTTTTATATCCAGGCAAAAATCAGCCCACATAAAATGTATGTATTTTATATACAATGATAACATTCCTACTGCTTTTATTAATCTAAATAGGTTATTCAGAACTTTGTTGGAAACTAATTTTTAATTTTTCATTAGTTATGCATGTTTTTTTGTTAATTTTTACACTGATAGAACACCAGCGTAATTAATAACGTAATTAGGTTATAGTATACAACAATAAATAGTTGTATACGCGCCAACCACTATATATTGCATAGAATACAACAACAAAAAAGTAAACGTATTCGGTATTTACAAAAGAGTGCAGCTGTTTGATTTACAACAACAAACTGTTAGGCGATCGGGGTTTTCTTTGTCGGGCAGAAAGCGAGGTAGGCGTGGCTTGCAAATCCGCAGGTTCGGATTTCCGCTCCTTCCTACGTCTCGATCCTCGCTTCAAAACACAGGCAATTCACCTGACACGTCCGCCCGGCTGGCTAGCTGAGCCTGGTGGGCGTTTGCAAATTTGGTGTAATGTATTTTAAATGCACATATTAATTACATTTATGTGCACATAGAAACTACATATCACATGTAATTACATGTACATGTTCATGCTTATCGTTGGGTATATTTATGCACATAAAAATTTTAGCCCAAAATGCCTATTTTCAATATTTTGGCAAAACATTTATTAGAATCAGATGATTGTCGCCATCTTTATTAATTATCCTTGTTCAAAAAACTATTATAAACCAAATTTTATTATCCAAACTATAACATACTAATATGAAGAACAGCATACTACGCACATTTTATTAGGTAACTACAACAAACAATGACGTCACACTTACTTTTCTTAGTAACCATGTACCCCTAGGTGGTTTGCTCGCATAGTTAGTATCTATCCTTTTCTATGATATCTCTGTCCTTTCCGAATCATATTTTTTCCACGAAGAAGAGGCTAGTGTTTTTGTGGAAGCCGGACTTATGTACAAGATTGTTTTGCCACTTTTGCAAGAATCTCGGCAAGAATGAATTCTGTTGATATTATTTTAAACAATCGTCAGATATCATTCGTGGATAATATAGATACGATAAACGAGTTAAATAAAAGTAAGTAATTTATAAGCTTTATGCAAAAATGTTCTTGCAAAGTTAGGACAAGCCTAATTTTTTCCTTGCAGACCTCATTTTTGGTTCTTAATTTCAAATATCGCAAAAGAAACAACTCAATCAACTTTTTAACCTCGAAAAATATTTAACTTTTACTTTACCAACTAACTATGACGTCATTTAAACAACACTCTTCAAACCATACTAGTATGTTGTAGTTAAGATAATAAAATTTGGTTATAGTGACAACAACGTTGTTGTATTATTAAATAATATGAATCTACAATTTTAATAGTGTATTTAATATAACGTTATAATGTTTTAAAATAATCGTAAAAATGGTATTATATACCTCAAACTTGTTACAACAACGTTTGGTTGTACTATTTTTAGATTCTTCTATGAATGTATCGTTTAAGGCAGAAACGTGATTATGAGCTTATAATAGTCGCAAAATAGAAAAAATATATTTTTGGCCAGAATTCCTAGAATGGAACACTGCTTACAAATAACAAATAAGGATGAAGACATTTTAGGGAAATGAAGAAGTTGTTTAGGCAGCGTATGATGGAAAGCTGCCTCCAATTATTATTGAGACTTAAATTAATCCTACCCTGTCCCATTCAAATTCTATGCGGTACGCAAAGAAACAATTATCCCTTAAAACTCACCTAAGTCTCCTTACTGTTTCAAATTTAAAGCATATAATTAGCCCATACAAAGAATATTTACCAAAAGAAATATTTACCGAAAGCATGAGGGGTGGGGGTAGTTGAGGAGATTGGCTCTTAGTTTAATGCCGGGGATAAAAGTTAATAAACACAATTTCCGTTCTTTCATTCCTGAAAAATTTAATATATATTCCTAAATACCCTGCAGAAGTTCTTTGAAAAATATTTGCCATACCAACTTGTAAATTTCAAACCCTCGTATCTCAAATAATCAATTTTTGGTTCCTTGTACTAATCAACTCCTCTGTACATATAAATAACATATAGAAACTCCACTATTTCAATTACTTTACCCTGTTGAAATTGTAACTTGGTTGCTTGCATTGAAAAATAGAAGAGCTGACTATAAAAGATATCAAAATATCGTTTGTTCTATGAATTTCAAACATTGCGAAAGTTGTAATGCCAACCCAAAACAAAAATCCCTAAATCGGTCATTAATTTAAATGTAAGTTTTTTTTTTAAATTTTAGAGCAAAATAGAAAAAAATAGAACCAAGCACTTGTTTCAAATACGTTTTTAGCGCACTAATACTTTAGAAAACTCGTGTGCTAAAAACAGGTGTTATAAAACTAGTACTTTATAATACTATTTTGAGATACGAGGTTTCAAAATTTACAAGTCGATATTTCTGATTAATTTCAGCCACCCACAACGCGTAAATTGGACGGTGGCCGATGGGCGTCCGTCGCCCGGGTAACGAGCATCCAAAATCGTGCTTTTGGCGTCGCGACGCGTTACCTCCGCCTTCGCGTTTTCCTCGCAAGCCGGCTGGAGGTATCCTGGGTCAGGGTTGTCTCATATCGATCGACCAGAATTAAATAACACGCAGTTTCAACGCAGAATATATAGGAATATTTGCAACAAGAGACGGGTATATCTCCACTCTGGTTCCATCGGAGGCATAGCGTAGTGGCTAGCGCGTATGTATAGCAAGCCTACTAGCCTGAGTTCGGTTCTCACTGGCGCCGATTTGCCTTTTTCAGTTAATTAATAATTGAAATTTGGCGAAGGCGATAAGTGAAACGGACACTCCCTAGAAACTGGTTCGAAAGTCAGTATAAGCCGGTGGTTCCCTCTGCTACTAGCCCGTAGAAGTCCAGGAGAGAGAGAGAGAGAGAGAGAGAGAGAGAGAGAGAGAGAGAGAGAGAGAGAGAGAGAGAGAGAGAGAGAGAGAGACAATATTGCTTGTCGCTCGATTGGTATTAATATATTAAAAAATGATCCAAACAAAAAATTTTGGAAATTTTCTCCTTAACAAAATTGGTTAGATAACCGCACTCGACCCTAAGATTCAAGACAGCGGACACCCCTTACGCAAATCACATGGTGAAAAATTAACAGGAGTGTTCTGTTACTATCCACTACTACCCTTTAAAATATCAGCCCGTGTACATTTATTGCAATTCAACATAGGAATTTCTCGTTATTTGACTGGACTTCTTCAGGAAAATAAGTCTTTATGTCTGTATAATTTACTTAACTCAAATAATATCTTCTTCATTTGGGTAATTATTTCTCTGTTGGTATATTATCAAATACTTGCAACAAATATATCTAAACCGCGTGTAGATAATAGAAAGTAAATTGTGCATTACGACAAAAAGCAAAATATGAAATTATACGTTTCCTGGAAGTCAAATGTAGGTAGAAAAATGCAACGCGTTCAGTTGGACCTGCAACGATGCTGTGCAGAGGTAAAATATCGCATTTTCATGGTTTTTCAGCGGTAAAAATCGTCGGAAGTAGCTGTCGTTTAATTCTCATTTTAAAAACGCAATGAATATATAAGTATAACTTATATATGACCTAAATATGTCAAAATAACGAAAATATTAAAGCTACAAATTGTAAAATAGGATAGCCTACTTTTTTAATCCAAAATCTTGCAAACTATTACGCCTATCAAAAAAATGAAAAGCAATTCTTTGATAGATATATTTAAATAAGCTTTTATCTACGCTCTACTTAGTATTAGGAGCACATTTGCTTTTTTTGATTTCCACATTACAACACTAGTGCTTTTAAAAGATATTAAGAAACCAGAGTGCTTTTGTTTTTTCATTTTAACAGTATTATGTGCACAAGTTGTAGGATTATGTGCACAAGTAGTGGGGTTATATGCACAAGTTGTTGGGTTCAATTCCACAACTTGTGCGCACAACCCCATAGTAGTAGTAGTAGTAGTAGTAGGCCATTTCTGGCCCTTTTTGTCACCCCATGCAATCCCAGCCATTTACTAATTTGAGTCCTCCTTAAACCTACCCGTCCTTTCAATGAAGGTCAGGATATTGGCCCAGGGGAGATCTCTTAGTTCCTCTTGGTTGAGTCTTTGAGTTTCAAAGACTTGCAACCTGATCCTGTCGTATCTGACACACTCGGCTAAGTAATGAGAGGATGTTTCATCCTCTTCGCACTCTGGGCATAGCGGACTCTCTATAATCCGCATTGTTGCCAGGTGCTTCCTTAGCTTGCAGAGGCCCGTGAGGACCCCTACGAGTTGTCTGAGTGCAGTTCTTCCTTTTTCCAGCAACCAGTCGGTCTTTGATTTGCTTGGGCCAGCCAGGAAGTCCCTAGCTTGCCGGCAACCGTCGACCACCCTCCATTGCTCCTTTAGCTTGGTATAAGCCCACTTATCAAGAGCGGTCTTTACTTGCTTCCTTGTAACACCTAGTATAGGTGCCTTCTCGTTTCCGGGAATTCCACTATGACCCGGTACCCATACCAGTTGAACGTTTTTGGTCCTTGCTAACTCTTCCAAGGCTTCTGCATAATCCCTGACTAGGAGTGACCTAGTACTGGGATTGCACAATGCCTTTAGAGCGGCTTACACAACCCCATAACTTGTCCATACGTGCTTTGGTTCAGAGGGTGCGAAAAAGTGCCCGAAGCCACCCATACCGTCCGAAGTTGATGGTACTTTTGTTTCACTTTTGGTACACGCTTATTATATGAAACCTTTCTGTAAAAAAATGGGTACGATACCGAAAAAATATACCTTTAAAATATTTTTATTTTGCTAAAGACAGAACCTCATTTCGTGTACGATATTTTTTCTTGGCACAGTTGATTATTGGCTGCGTTTTTGCAATTTTACTTTCTATATCCTTTCTTACCTATATTGCTTAGCTATGATCGGATGTTTTTTAGCTCACCTGCAACAGAAAGAAATCTGGTTAGATATTTTTGTAAAATTAGCTTAGTTTTTCTTCATTAATTGCTTATTAAATACTTATTAATAGGTAATTAACTTCAAAAAAGGTTTAGTTATTAATTTATGTTTATTTAAATGGTATAATTATGAATTAAAACTAATTAAAAGCAAAATAAATTAAATTTTAAATAACAACTCAAAATTTAAAGTGAATCACCCAAACATTTTCAACAAATTGATAGTCAGGTATCTCCGAATCCAATGAACCAATTTAAAAAGTCCTCAACTATAGCATATTCAACTTCAAGATGAAATAGAAGTAAATAAAAGAATCACGCGGCAGCTGGCGCGTGGTTTCATTGGTTAAAACACTCGAATGTTGCGAGAGTAGGGATGTAGAAAATTAAACATGTCGGTACGTGAGCACTTACGAAGAAGCGTGCAATGCATTACAATGGACCGTTATATAGAAATATTTTGTTCTGAGTCCTACCCTGTCACTAAATCCATTGTTGTCACGTGCGTTTGTTTACACTTACTTCATTTTGAAGTTGAATATACTATAAACGAGATAGAATAGTATATACTATAACTAGTATGGAATAGACAATATTCCGCGCGAGCGGAAAGTTTGTCATACGAGCCGGCAGGCGAGTATGACGGTCCCGCGAGCGCGGAATGACTATTCCATACGTGTTGTAGACTATACTTTTTCTTCGACTGCAAATATGAAACACTGTATGGCTTTAAACTGCGGACCAGGTTAAAAACAATGTTTTTTATGACTCCACATTGTAAATGCAACAAAACACATATTTTTAAATAAAGCAATTAATGTTATTTAATAATTTTATCAAATCAGTACTTAAAAAAGATTTTTATTTAATTTTAGCACATATTTACAAATTATAATGCAAAAATTGAAGGTTATGTCAGATTGTTGTGACAGATATTAGGTTTAAATATTTAACAATAGATGGAGCAGTTTTAATTTTTTGAACTAAACTAATAAAATACTGGTCAAATATTAAGAAAAACTAATAAACTTAATGTAACTTTAACGCAAAACTTTAAATTGCATTAAATTATTCAAAATTTCATGGTAAAATATATATATATATATTTTTGCTAATTATGCTACAGTTTTCTTTACTTTTATAAACAAGAGGTGGCACTACATGTGCTCATTCTAAGACAGGATACGGAATATTCATACCGTATCTAGAGCTAGAATGGATTCATTCTGTGTTTGAAAAGTGTGTGTATTTTCTTACATTCTAAAGCAGTCGTAGAAAAACAACATTCAACATTCATAGTCTCATTTATTCTGTGGTCACCCTGTGAAAGTTTTTAATATTTATTTAAATGTTTGGGAAAATGCAATTTACCATTTACTGTGAATAATATATAATGGAATAGGATTACATATCTTTACGGCTTGTTATTTAATAAAATATCAAGCAATACCGGACATTTTCTATGCCAATGACTAAAGCTCTTCTCTGACGTAAGCACTTACGTTAAAAAGTACTTTAAACGTACATATCTGTTAATACCTAAATGTAGGAAACTTTTTTAGTTTTTAATTAATTACAATAGGTACGCGAATTGATTATAATAATTATTAATTAAAGACCAGTGACTATTAAAATGGCCTAATATTTTGTTTAGTTTTAATTGTAGGTACTATTTTAATTAATGTTGTTAAATTCATGTTCGTAGTTAATTGAAAAAATAACATTACTTAACAAGAGTTGTAAACGAGCAATTACGCACGCATAAGTCTGGTTTTATTTTTTTGGAACCAAACCAGTATAAAAACATGTGGTCTGTTTCATCAAGCAAGAGAGTAAATTAAAAATCGCACAGTGAATATTTTCAAAACAGATTCGAATATTGGATGCCCGAATATACTGCGTAGTTTATTTTATAAAACATAACTATATTCTATACACAAACATATACTATTCAAACCTGTTGTAAAAATATTTACTGTGCGATTTTTAACTTACTCTCTTGCTTGATGAAACAGACCATGAGAACCAAAGAACAAAGAGTAAACCTAGCTATAACTTTTGTTTACTATAAAGAAATGAATAGTATAAAAAATAAGTAAAATATAGTAAAAACCTCAAGGTAACAAGTAGGCAATTTAACCCAAATAAAAAAGACAAAATTGTAAAAAATATATAAATCCATTTAAATAAAAAAAAATGACAATAATGTTTAACAAGTAGGTATGTATACAAAATTCGCTTTTTGATTGGGTCAAGGATGCAAGCTATTCATTTGTTTTTTACTGCCAGTATTTCACAATTATTGCTTCACTTCCTAGGACATGGTTATATTAATCTATCTCTTTTTTATTGGGGGATGTAATAAACATTTCTTGTTAAAGAATCCTAGATTTTAAATTTTTTCGAAAATTATAAAACATGTTTTTCTTCAAGCTTACTAAAATGTTCATATTTTATAACTGAACACACTAGTTAGAAGTGATCTATTTTTTACAGTAAAAAAATGTGTTCATTGTTGTACGCCGTAAAAAAAATTTAGTTAGTAAAACCACCACTGGCGGCAGCACTCTTTGCCTCTGATGACAGCCATACTTCAAACTTGTTTGTTTATTATATAAACAGGTGGTTGACTCGAGATTCTGTGCAAAAATCTTGTGTGAAATTGATTAAAAATGATTGAAGAAGAATATATCGTTTATACACCTACAAATCTCTCCGAAATTGCAAATGCTACATTAGACAAGTTACCATCGAAATCGCGAAAAGTGTACGATTTAGCCTACGAAAAAAAATTAAAATTAGCTAAGGAAGGTTTAAGTATATTTCGGTTTTATTGGCCTATTTTAATAAAAAAAACATACTTTATTACTGAATAAATTAAATTCAAAAATTAATATTTAAAAAAATATATATAGGATGCTTGAAGAAAAAATAGTATGTTTCACTCAGAGGAAAAGTGCTTTTTTTACTCGTCTGTAGTTTCCGAACTCCGCTTAGCGTCGTCCCTAAATTCTACAGACTAGTAAAAAATAGCTTCACTTTTCTTCTTAGTAAAACAATATACAATTTTATTGTATTATAATAAATGAAGCGAATTCAAAATTTATTAAAGTAGATAAACCTTTTCCAAATATTATAATGAAAGAAAATTATTGACAGAAGGGAATAATAAAATTGAATTTTCAATAATAAATTCAAAAGTTGTGTCCCTACTGGAATTTTAACCCAACCTTACAATCTAAACTCAGATTTACACCAAATTATTTTTTTTAATTTGCTTTACAAAAATTTATTAGTTCTGAATCAGAATTTCTCATAAATTTTATGTATATTGATTGCATCTTATGTAATAAGGTGATTCACTGATATGCATCAAAAGAAAAATAAACATTGAATTTTTTTAATGATAAACACATTTTAAAGCTGACGCCATGGTAATGCATGACGCTGCATTATCATTATCATTAAAACAAATAAATAACAGTAGTTAACTAATTGCAACTTTTTTGGGGGATTGGTGTAGTGGACTACCGCGTCGTACTTGACGAGTTTACTACCCAAATAGAGTGAGTTCGATTCTCATCGGCGCCGACTTGCCTTTTTCAGTTAATTAATAATTGAAATTTGGCGAAGGCGTAAGTGAAGCGGATACTCCCTATAAATTGGTTCGAAAGTGAATTAAAGCCGGTGGTTCCCTCTACTACTAGCACACACAAGTCCTAGACTTGGGGGATGCTTAATTAAGTAGAATAGTACGAGGTTAAACAAAAATGTAAATGTAAATGCACTCATGCTTCGGTATTTTTTCGTTCGTTCGTTCAAAATATTGTCCTTTAAAATATTTTAAAATGGATACAAAAATACCCTAAAAGTTGCCAAAATAGTAGTTTATGATACAAAGATGAAAAATACTGTTTTTAGGACAATACGGAGATTGCCATCCGAGCTCGGGGAGCAAGCCTGGCAACCGCAATTTTTTATTCGATTGTAATAAATACATTTGTGTTTTTGACAACAAATTGTAATAAATACAATTGTATTTTTGACAACAAATTGTATTTTTGACAACAAATTGACAAATAATTGTATTTTAGACAACAAATCGACAACAAATTGTATTTTTGACAACAAATTTAACGTTAGAATTCAAATGTCAACAGTTTCAATATCAATTAACCAATCAACGTCGACTTTTTTACTTTTGCTGCCTAGGCCGAAAAATTAAACTTTTCGTACAGGTTTATTGTACAAAAAGTGACAGTTTTAGATACAATCATATAAAAATAAATATTTGCAGTAAGTGGCACTATCATTACTATCAATTTAATGGGCTTTTAAAAAAATCCAATGGAATTTTGATTAATTAATTTTAACTTTTGCTGGGAATAATTTATAATGTAATATTTTTATGTATTTTACAAAAATATAATAAAGTTATAATTAGTTTTTATAATGTTGCTAATCGGGTCAAATCCGCGATCAATTACCTTGACGTTCGGTATACCATCAATGGTTTTAGTTGAAAAAATAATAATAAAAAAGTATAAATGAATTCAATTATCGAGTAAACAATAGCATTTACTGTAGTTGCAAAATCGGTACCAGTTTTTTCATACAAATTAAAAATAAAGAAATATATAGGGAGTAATAACCACCTCAAAGGCCGTGAAAATAAATTAAAGTCAAAGAACTTTTACCTCAAGAAGTAATTTCAGGCCAATGTTTATAAATGTGTCATCTTTTTGTTTGTTTATTTACTAACAGAAACGCGATCAGCTTTGTGGTGTAAAATGTAGATGTCGCTAGTCGACTTTCAGGCTACCTAGTAGCGATGTTGCGTAGTTTCCGCCTTATCATGAATTCAAATCATTATACTTAAATTAAAAATGTAAAAAACTTTATTGTGTATACTATAATTATGTTTAATAATATAGTATATTTAAATCTATTAAAATTAAACTACTAGTTCATATAAAACTCATACAGAACTAATGTTTCTTAAAATTTACAATAAAATATCCAAAGTATATGTTTCCAATCGGCAACACTGTACCCCTGTCATTTTACGACATTAGACTGTGAGTTTACACATTCTTTCTCTCTCTTTACGCGTACTAAGTGTAAACAATAGTCATTCCCCACCAGCCCCTCACCAAAGTTGGTTCACACTTCAAACAAAGCATATGATAGATTTCATCATGCTCCTTCCGGAGGTAAAAGTTCTTTGATTAAAGTGAAGAAGTGCAATTTTATAATAAAAAAATCAAGATACATATCGGAAAAATTTGTTTCCATTTTTCTCAAAAACTAAGCAAGTTAGAAAAAAGTTTTAAACAATTATTTTGTAGTAAATTTTATAAACTTTTTTTAAACTTTAATTTTTTTAAATTGACTGCAGAAATTACTTGCAAAAATAAAATTAAGATGGCGTCGTGAGCTCACCTTCAATTGGTAAGTCTACCAATTTTTAAAACTCTTGGATTTTTTTGAGTCAAACGGTGATTTTGTACTTTCTTGATGGCACTATAAGGTTGACAGATAGGACATGTGGTCATATAGAAAATTGATAAAGATAAAATGGTCAGACTAAGTTACAAACAAGAGGGTATTGGAGATAAGAAAAAGCGAAAATTGGGAAAGGCATATAGGGTGTAGAAATTTAAGGAAAATGAAAGAATTGTGTAGGGATAGGGTACGATGTTGAAAAAATAAATAGTCAGTCCAGTACATAGTAATAAATCAGTATTATTTGTTGATAGGACTTTTTCCTCCAGAGGGCAGTATATGGATTACCTATAATAAAGGATTTTTCCATAGATAATCGCTTATATCGCAAAAGGCGGACCTGGTGCATGTGTTGGGCGCCATCTTCTTAGTCTCGACAGCAACGGAAGCATGTCAAGGTGCACCAGCGCACTATCACATATTATGTACCTAATGAAGCTAGAAAACCGTATATGTATTATATTAATGTGTTCTCAGTCTCTGTATAGACAAAAAGTATATTGGAAATGATATATTTTTGCTAAAAGGGCGTAAGTCAATTTTTTTTTCTAAAAGC
Source organism: Brachypterus glaber (assembly GCA_958510825.1). Classification (NCBI taxonomy): domain Eukaryota; kingdom Metazoa; phylum Arthropoda; class Insecta; order Coleoptera; family Kateretidae; genus Brachypterus; species Brachypterus glaber. Next base: position 54,228,027 of record OY294047.1, on the reverse strand, counting down.
CGAAAAGTTAAAATATTTTACCATGTTTTTTTCACATTTCTCGACGTTTTAAACCTCGAAATTTGTAAAAAAAATGTTTTCGTCCGTCTGTCTGTCTGTTAACTCTATTACTCCATTTATAAATAAGATATCCACAAGCGGTTTTTTTCATAGTATTTCTTAAAGTATTTCGAAGAGCTGATTAGATTTTGGGGATAAACGATTGAGGTTAGGTAAGAATGGGGTAAAACTCTTATTTTTAGCGTTTTCTGGTTATAATTAAGGCAATTATTGTTGTATTTTATTAATTAAGCACTTATATGAAAGATAATTTTAAATTGGTCAAAAAACGTTACAAACTATTTTTTCCTAAAATGCATTGTTTTCGAGATATTGGCATTTGAAACAGTAAAACGTTTTTTTTTAGCAAATCTAGCTTATTTATAACCCGATTTCAAAAATTACATTTTAAATGAACTGTTTTTAAGCCTTATAAAAAATGTTATATACCGTTTTTTGCTAGAATATAACATTTTGGAGATACAGACTTTCAAACTTTAATAAATTATGCAGGAGTATTAATGGTTGCCTATTTACACAACCTCCTATTTCATAACGTTTCAAATTAGTGCCTAGTGCCGATGTTTTGACAAGGAGCTTGCAACTGTTCAGCTGGTTTTGGGCTATAGCTATAGATAATTTATTGTTAATTTAAGTTAATTATTAACCTATGACCTGAAATTTTCCTACCTACCTACGAGTGTATATAATTTTTTAAACATATAGAATTTATACTGTTTTATGTTTAATATGTAGGTTATTACTACCTTGTCTTTTTTTTATTTCCTAACCTATAGTTAACAATAATTTATTATTATTAGTATTTGTGTTAATTTAACACCATACATGGGTCGACATATCTGCAGATAGTAATTATTTATACTATATATTTTAATGGAATAATTTTCAATAACCACTCTTCGCACCTGTAGAAATTTTAGTACCAGTTAGGGGCTGTCCATATATTATGGACAGTAACCATATATTACGTAACGCGCCTATAAATTAAAGTTTGTGACAGGGGGAAGGGGGGGTCTAGGTAAACGTTACGTAACGGAATTTAATAAATTTAATGTTTATTTCCTAAGCTTGGCAGATGTATTTTTATTTCAACATAAATTACTATTTAGTGGCCCATGATTCCCTTTTCCACACAAAAATTGACGAAACTATGCATACTTAAATAATATTGTAATCAGTAAAAAAACTGTTGACATTGATATTAAAAAAAATCTTACGGCCCTGTTCTTGCGTGATCTTGCCGATGAATCATCAGCGATGATACATTTTCGCGCGGAATGTGTACTCACAGAACACCAATGTGTGTACTATTTTGTGTACCTGTGCATAAACAATATACGTGTTATATATGACACTCAGTGTAAAAAGAGGTACCTAGTATTTTTTCCCTGTGTGATATTGATTATGAATATTTTTTTTACAAATACAAATTTTTATATTGTTACGCGTTACACAGGGGGGGTGTAGGTAAATGTGACAGGGGGGAGGTCAATTTTTTGAAAAGTTGCGTTACGTAATATATGGACAGCCCCTTAATAAGAATTTTAAGCTTTTTTAAGTGACAAATTAGGAAAAAAATAGTATCAGTGATGTCGCTAGAATTTTTGGGGGGCAGAAACAAAAATTTTCAAACTAAAGATTGAGATTTCAAGACTGTAGTTTTCTCAACCCGTCCCAGGAAACCACACCCACGTACCGGTTAGCATTATATATCTTCACGGCTTGTTAATAATTAAGCTTGGTTTAGTTACAAATATGGCGAAGGCGCATGCATGCATGAAATTGTTGAATTTTTCCTTTTTTAAGTGTTATTTTTGAATTTTATTCAATATGACCGTATATACGGTATGCCAATTTTAAACCATTTTCCGCCTCATTCTTTAATATAGTTAACTTGTAATAACTTTATTTTGCCTTTGGGCATCTTTTCCTGAAAACATAACGTTGATAGCACTTTTCTTACTATTTTTTTTTGTGTGTTGGGGAAATTTTTTACCATTTTGTTTCCACTATTCTCGATTTTTTAAAATGTTAAGTCCCCATAACTGTATTATTTTTGAAGAATTCTTTTTAATTTCCATACCAAGATTGATTTTTTCCTAAAAATTTGAAATAGATTCTTTCTTGAAAACTAAAAATCAAAAGAAAACGTGATATATGGACGGACGGACATTTTGGATATTTTTTTTTGGTGTTTAAAGTGAAGCCATTTAATAAAAATGGCAATTACATCGGCACTTAGTGCTACTAACAGTTCCTATGTATTGAAATCTTCGCCGAAAAATCAAAATCTTTGACCACGTTTTTTTCACATTTCTCGACGTTTTAGACCATTCTGAGTCGAAATCAGTAAAAAAAAATTTTGCGTCCCTGTCTGTCTGTCTGTCTGTCTGTCTGTCTGTCTGTCTGTCTGTCTGTCTGTCTGTCTGTCTGTCTGTCTGTCTGTCTGTCTGTCTGTCTGTCTGTCTGTCTGTCTGTCTGTCTGTCTGTCTGTCTGTCTGTCTGTCTGTCTGTCTGTCTGTCTGGGTGTAAACTCTCTAACTCCATTTCTACATGAGATATCTACTTGCGGTTTGGACTTTTTTTTGCATATTGTTTCTTATCGTATTCCGAAGAGCTGATTAGATTTTGGTGGTAAACGATTGAGGGTAAGGGGATAAAAATAGGGTAAAACTCCTATTTTTAGCGTTTTTTTTTTTATAATTAAGGCAATTATTATTGTATTTGGTTAATTTAGCACTTATATAAAAGATAATTTAAATTGGTCAAAAAATGTTATAAACAACGTTTTCCTAAAACTCGTTGTTTTCGAGATATTGGCGTTTAAAGCAGTAAAAGGTTTTTTTTAGCTTATCTCACATATTTATAACCCGATTTCAAAAAATTATATTTTAAATAAAAGCTCTTTTTAAGCCCTATAAAAAATGTTATATACAGTTTTTTGCTAGAATATAATGTTTTAAAGATACAGAATTTAAAATCAAACAAAACACCTAGTTTGAAATTTGCAAACTAGATGGCTCTAGTGTAAAATAGTGCCGATGTTTTGACAGGGTGCTTGCAACGTTTCATCTAGTCTTTCTTGAAAACTAAAAAAAAAAGAAAACGTGATATAGGGACGGACGGACATTTTGGATATATTTTTTTGTGTTTAAAGTGAAGCCATTTAATAAAAATGGCAATTTCTCTTGAATTTAATTAGAATTTTATGGAATAATAAACTTATTCAGTGTCTATAATAAAACAAGCAAAATTATATTTTCACAAGCATAAATATTTAGATAGCCTTGAACTGGAAGAAGCCTGGAAAATTCCGGAAAATCTGTGGTTTAACAAAACAAATAAAATCAAATTGGGATTTGATTCGAGATTTCTCTTTTATATCGTATCAAACGGTATCAAAAAAAACCTAATTTTATGTTTGAATGTAAAAATTTTGTTAGATAAAGCTGGAAAAGTATTCATTTTTTATGTTTTGTTTTTTATTTGCGTTTTATACAACTGCTCAAAGGGAAGAAAACTTATTGTGACCGATCGATTGAGGAAAAATAGTTATTTATGGTACTAGTGGGTAAAGTAAGATATTGCCCATGAGAAAATTAACCTGCAAGGCGTCAGCCAAGCAGGTAAATTTTCGAGAGGGCAATGTCGGTTTACCCATGAGTGCCATACAAGGTTTTATCCAATAAATAGCTTAGAAATTCATATTTTTATTAAAAATTTTAATGACATTTACAAGAAAATAATTTGACAAGTGACAGTTGAGTGGGTAAAATAAATAATTATCCACTCAATAAAGTAAAAGCCACGCAGGGGTTATTATTGAGTTTATCTATTTAAAATAAAGCTGGTAATTGTCTCATTATCTGTATGTATTGGATAAAATATTTTTTTCTCTACAAATTAGGTAAAATGTTTGCCGAGTTGGTTTCGGTCATCGGCTGGGTCATTTTGGAGTGTTACGCCCATGTTAATGGTATAGGAAAATAGCGTTACAGGGGGGGGGGTCCAAAATCAAAATTTGCGTTACGTAATACTTGAACGTTCCCTAAGAGCCCTAACAGTACAGTATTTTTTTACACTCGTATTATAAACTACTATTTTTTTTGTAGCTATAATATATTTTTCTCAAAGCCCGCTCTGCACAATGTGCACTTGTTGAATAACTGAATTAAAAGTAAGAGTGACCCGCCCAATACTAAAAAGATACATCTGGGCCCGTTTAAGAACAAAGTTGGCCATGAACGTCGAAAATAAACTAAAGCCGGAAATAGCCGAACGACAAATCCGAACGAAAGGAAAAGCTATCGGGAATTTTCACTTTCATGCACGAAATTGTTACGAGGTTTAAAGTCAAATTGCCAAGTTTAAAGGTATTGCCGAGGTTTCAAATTTATTATCTTTCTATACAGAGGGAAATAAAGTACTGTTAATATTATACTGATTTTAATATTTTGTTTTATAAAAACATTCTTTTTTCGAAAAAAAAAAAAAAAAATGGGGACATATTTTTTTAAATGGAAAGGGGGGTCGTGTTATACATCAATTTAAAGCTTATAAAATTATTCATTTAACTCCATATTTTTAAATTAAAAAAAAAATTGGGTTTAAAATGGGGTTGAAAATGGGTATTAATGTCAAAATTCCTCTAAAAAAACAAATAATTTTTTAAAAATGCCTAATTTCACCATAAAAAAATTTTAATTATACTTTTAAACCAATTTTACTTGACATAAATAAAAATTTATAAAAAAAAAAACTTAAAAAATCGAATGTTTTAGCACAAAAAATTGAAAAATCAAAACCTTAAAAAACATTTTTAAAAAATTTAAAAATGTTAGTTTAAATAGAGAATTTTATAAGCTTTAAAATGATGTATCACACGACCACCCATTTAAAAAAATGTACCCCATGCCCCGCTGACCACATTTTAAGAGCTGAAAATATTAAATATATGCTTAAAGATAGTTTAAGTTGTCTTATTGAAGAGCTCTAAATTTGAAGTCGATAACTCAACTCGTTCAAAAGTTAAAAAGGGGGGGGGGGCGACTTTTGGACCGCACTGTATATATATATATATATATATATATATATATATATATATATATATATATATATATATATAATTAAAAAAACAGTTATCAAACACAATCCGAGTCATGAGCTTTTGATAAGAAACCTATGGCTACAAATTTAAAGTATGTAGATCAAAGCGTTTTCAAGTTATAGTGGCTATAAATTTTCGAGACAAACAGAAAGATCGTCTGATATATCGTGACGGACAGATACATTGTATCTGTATGTAATACAACGTTAAGAAAAAAAAACAATACATATAAAAAGAATAGTATATTCTATAACTAGTATGGAATAGACAATATTCCGCGCGAGCGGAAAGTTTGTCATACGAGCCGGCAGGCGGGTATGATGGTCCCGCGAGCGCGGAATGACTATTCCATACGTGTTGTAGACTATACTTTTTCTTCGACTGCAAATATGAAACACTGCATGGCTTTAAACTGCGGACAAGGTTATAAAACATGTTTTTTGTGACTCGACCTTTTAAATGCAACAAAACACATATTTTTAAATAAAGCCATTAATGTTATTTATTAATTTTATCAAATCAGTACTTAAAAAATATTTTTATTTAATTTTAGCACATATTTACAAATTATAATGCAAAAATTGAAGGTTATGTCAGATTGTTGTGACAGATATCAGGTTTAAATATTTAACAATAGATGGAGCAGTTTTAATTTTTTGAACTAAATTCATAAAAAACTGGAAAAATATTAAGAAAAACTAATAAACTTTATGTAATTTTAACGCAAAACTTATTCAATGTTTCATGCTAAAATATATATATTTTTGCTAATTTTGCTACAGTTTTCTTTACTTTTATAAACAAGAGATGGCACTACATGTTCTCATTCTAACACTTGATACAGAATATTCATACCGTATCTAGAGCTAGAATGGATTCACTCTGTGTTTGAAAAGTGTGTGTGTAAGCAAATTCTAAAGCAGTCGTAGAAAAGTTAGTTTATTTCTAACCCAGCTTTCTATCTTTTCCAAAGTTTTGTAAAACTTTACCACAAATCAAAGCAGGATTTTCCGATAAAATCAAATTTTCTTCTATAGTAATTTATATGAAAAATAAAAAAAAATAAATAAAAAAGCTATAAAGTACTTTTTTTTATTATATATCAGATTTTTTTTATTTGTAAGCATTTGTTTTCCTTCAAATAACATAAATATAAACTGTCTTGAATAAAATATTAGGAAAGGTCTAGATTAAATTTACCCAAAAACATTCACTAATGCTAATTTATTTGTATTCCATAATCTAGTTAAAATCCCATTTTACTCCTTTCAAAAGCTTAATCGATTTACAGTACAGTTGATTTTCCTGAAAACAGGTTTTAGGTACCTGCTGAAAACTGAAAGTGATTTAACTGATGTTCTCTGTGAGTAAAAAGTATAAAGTTGATGCAGAAAAAGTCAATAAAGTTACATAATATGTATATTATATATGATATATAAGGGAAATTACCTAAAAGGACCCGTATTGAAATAAATTCAATTGTATTCACCCACAAAAAATAAGTTTTTCTTCAAGCGTACTAAAATGTTCATATTTTATAACTGAACACACTATAAAGAACTTTCACTTTCGGGTTTAGACCGTGTTAATGGATTTTCACTTTCCGACGTTTCGTCTCTTACTACTAGAGACATCTTCAGGGATTAATCTGAAACTAAGTTTCGAATCAACTTGTGTCACTATTTATGACGAGTTGTGGTTATTCACCCGTGACGAGGTTTTTCCTATCAAAGACTTCCATATTGCAGGTAAGTGGTAACCAGTGTCCCGATTGATATTGTTAGGATGCTTGATGATTTCTATCGATTCCCGTATCTTCCTTGGCATTTTTCTGTTTTCTGTTAATATTTGTTTTGTTTCAGACAAATTGATTTTATGACCTGTTTCATGTACATGTTCGGCTACTGCCGATAAGGAAATTTGTTTCTTTCTTATATTGCGCTCATGCTCTTGAAGTCTTGTAGAAATTTTTCTCTTAGTTTCACCTATGTAAACCGTACCACAGGAGCAGGGTATTTTATATACGCCTTCTGAACTCAGGGGTATTTTGTCTTTTGTTGAAGTCAAACATTGACCTAATTTTTGGTTGGACCGAAATATAGGCTTAATATTTGACTTTTTCAAAAGTTTACCTATTTTATCCGTGATACCGCTTACATAGGGAAGTATAACTTGTGTCTGTCTGTCATTGTCACTATTGTCCTGTTGTTTGGGTCTGGGATTTCTGTATTTGTATATGGTCTTATTAATGTCTTTTTTGGTATAACCGTTCATGGTCAAGGCTTTGGTTAGTTTAAGGAGTTCTGTGTCTAGGGAATTCTTGTCTGAAATCATGAAAGCCCTATGAACAAGTGAATTAACTACCGAGCGTTTTTGAGAGGGATGGTGATGTGAAAATGCGTTTAGGTATCTGTCAGTGTGGGTTTTTTTCCTGTATACCGAGTGTCCTATTGAGCCATTTTCCGTTTTGTAAACCAAAACGTCCAAAAAGGGAAGTGATCCGTTGTTCTCAATTTCCATCGTAAACCGTATAGATTTATGTTGGGAATTGAGGTGATTTAGAAAACCTTGAAGGCTTTCCATGCCATGGGGCCAAATAGTATAGACATCGTCTACGTATCTGCGCCAAATTTTAGGTTTTAATGGAAATGACTCAATAGCTTTTTTCTCGAAGTATTCCATGAAAGCATTGGCCGCAGGGGGTGATAATGGGGATCCCATTGCGGCGCCTGACACTTGTTCATAGAACTCTCCCTGTATCAGAAAATATGTAGATGTCAGACAAGCTTCAAATAATTTAGATAACTTAGGGTCAAGATTTCCAGTTGTAAGTAGGTCTCGTATAATATTTATTGTATCGGGAACGGGAACGTTAGTAAATAGAGATTCTACGTCGAAACTAACCATTATGTCCGAGGAGTCCAGGGTCACTGTCGATAAGGTTTGTACAAAGTGTGTGGAATTTTTTACATAAGACCTCGTTTTTCCAACTAACTGATTTAAGATTTGGGCAAGGTGTTTGGCAAGTTTATACGTAGGGGAACCTATTGTGCTGACAATTGGTCTAAGAGGGGCACCGTCCTTGTGAATTTTAGGTAAACCATATAATTTTGGTACGCGGGAGTCTCGGGGGGTTAGATTATAAATTTCAAGAGGTGTAAGGGAGGATTGTTTAAGTAATTGTGTGATTTTTCGTTCAAATTTTCCAGTAGGATCGGTCTCGAGTTTTTCGTATGTGTCATTGTCTATGAGTTCCGTTATTTTGTTAAAATAGTCAAGTTTGTCCATCACCACAGTGGCATTACCCTTATCAGCAGGCACAACAATAATATCGTCATTACGATTAAGATTCTTTAAAGCTAAATATTCCTCCCTTGTCAGGTTAGACTTAGGTGGTTTTGACTTTTTCAGAATCTTAGCCGTTTCATAACGTACTATCTCTGCATCTACCGGGGGTAATGAAGACAAGGAAGACTCCACTATAGAAATTATTTCGTCTGTTGGTACTGTCCTAGGTGTAATGGCAAAGTTATGTCCTTTGGACAGCAAAGAGATCTCACATTCTGTTAAGTTTGTCTTTGACAAATTAACAACAGTGTTTGAATTTACTGGAGGTTTCTCTTTACTATCCAAAGAAGAAAACTTTTTCTTTTGGATTTCTGAGACTTTAACACCAATAGCATGAGCGTGTTCATAAGTTATAGTATCTAGTACATGAAATAAATCAAAATCAATTGTCTTACCCAGTTTCTGATGCAAGCGGTACAGTTGGTCTGATACGTTGTCTAGCTTCCTTTTATCTTCATTTATCCTTTCTCGCACCAGGGCTTCTCCTGCTCTACGATATATTCGATTGGCAGCAATAGTCTTAACGTGATGAGATATTTGTAAACACTTAGTGATCTATTTTTACAGTAAAAAAATGAGTTCATTGTTGTACGCCGTAAAAAAAAGTTAGTTAGCAAAACCATCATTGGCGGCAGCACTCTTTGACTTTGATGACAGTCATACTTCAAACTCGTTTGTTTATTATGTAAACAGGTGGTTGACTCGAGATTCTGTGCAAAAACCTTGTGTGAAATTAATTAAAAATGATTGAAGAAGAATATATGGTTTATACACCTACAAATCTCTCTGAAATTGCAAATGCTACATCAGACAAGTTACCATCGAAATCGCGAAAAGTACGATTTAGCCTACGAAAAAAATTTAAAATGAGCTAATGAAGGTTTAAGTTTATTGACCTATTTTAATAAAAAAAACTAAATACTTTATTACTGAATAAATTTAATGCAAAAGTTAATATTTAAAAAAATATATGTTTCACTCAGAGGAAAGGTGCTTTTTTAACTGATCTTTAGTTTCCGGACTCCTCTTCGCGTCGTCCGTAAATTCTACAGACTAGTAAAAAAAGCTTCACTTTTCCTCTTACTAAAACAATATACAATTTAGTGCCTCCTTTAGATATATGGAGTCTTCATCAAAAGAAAGTTGGAAGTGTTTTTTTAAGTAAATTTTTACCCTATTTTTCTGTCAACCCATACAAATTATATAGTTCTAAGCAACTAATTTTTATAGATTAAAATTTTCTTTCGAAATGGTTTTATTTTTATATAACAAGAAAAGAAAGTAAAAGCAATCCTGAAAAATCTGTTTTTCGACTGAAAAAAACATCTTTGATTTGTGTAAACAAAATGTTGTTTTTATAGTCGAAGAAAGATATACAGTTTCTAATTGTTTGATTGTTATTTTTTCTTACATTTATATAATTGAATCTTTAGTTATGATGTTTTAAATCGACCTGAATGCCTAAAGACCACTTTACACGGAGCAATTTGTACGCAAGTTTGATGCTATGCAAGTTTGCTGCCAGATTTAGCATGAGGACAATTACACATTCATTTGCCTTTTCACAGAGCAAGTTGTACGCAAGTTTGGTGCTATATATTGCAAGGTAAACAGTGCTGCCAACCAGACAATTCTGACGTGTCTCTGTGTTTGGTGACAAAAACATAATCCAGCATTTGCTTTTTTAAGGAAGTTTTTTAGTTAGACAGACCGACCTATTATTAATAATAAAAATTAGGAACATGTGCAGTTGCTACTATATTAGTAAAATGAAATCGATTTGGTAACTTTTTTTCCAGGTTGGTACCACGAAAAGAACCATAAAACTTGCGTGAAAATCGCCGAAAAATAGAACATGTTCTAAATAATTTGATGGCACGAAAATGGCCTCAAACTTGCGTGAAGGCATGCGCAGTGACTGAATCATTCTTGCAACAAACTTGCATAGCATCAAACTTGCGCACAAATTACTCTGTGTAAAGTGGCTTTAAAGCTTAAAAGCAGATACGTTTTCATTACAAAAAGTCAATATTAAACATAGTTTTGCAAAGGGAAAAAGTTATTTAAGCTTTATTAATAATAAGACGTCGTCCACAGGTTCACATAACCATAAACATAACGTTATTATCCTGCGCACAAGACTCATGAGGGCACATTCACGGTATCATTGTATCTATGTATTATCGATATGTGAGCCTCTGGGCAGTGGTTTAAGACATATCCACAGCCTCGCATAACACGCATAGTACATAAGAATGCGATACCGTGATTGGCTTACAAGATACATAACGGCATATCAAGCCAATCACGGCATCGCATTCTTATGTACTATGCGTGTTATGCGAGGCTGTGGATATGCCCTTAGTTATTATTATTTAGACATAAAGTAACATATGTTTTAAAGTACCTAAAATTAACACAGTTTTTTGTACGCCTTCTGTATAATTTTACTTCCGATAGGATGGAAATTTATTAATTTGATTGGACAGAAAAATACGGCAAAAGTTTTTGAAGATTATTTATTTTCCTTTTCTTTTATAAATATATTTAAGAACTTCGTAAAAAGAGTCAGGGCAGGACTTGTTTTACACTCAAAAAATATTTATAAATAGTAATTTTTACCATGTTTGTGGTTAGCATTACTAAACAAGACAATTAATGAGGAGTGTGAGTCGTTTTTTAGATTTTTACACATCTTGACCTTTAGATATTATGGTCTGTTTCATCAAGCCAGATAGTAAATTAAAAATCGCACAGTAAATATTTTTACAACAGGTTTGAATAGTATATGTTTGTGTATAGAATATAGTTATGTTTTATAAAATAAACTACGCAGTATATTCGCACATCCAATTTCGAATCTCAATTATTCACTGTGAGATTTTTAATTTACTCTCTTGCTTGATGAAACAGACCATAGTAACAAACGGTTATATTTAATTTTTTAAATTATGAGGTAATGACGTTACGTGCAACAATCTATCCACATGTCTGTTATAGACATTTTAAAATAATAAACAATATCATCATCATCATCATCTTCTTCTTCTTAATTACAACACAGCTACACAAATTAAAAAAAAGGTCAAGAACTCTTTTGACTTTTCAAATTCAGATTTAGCGTCTCAAAATACATAGGAATACGAATAGTATCCAAAAGAGTTCTTGAACTTGTTTCTTTTTGTGTGTCTGTGTTATCATCGTCAAATTATCAGCAGATAATTTGCTATTATTCAGCATTTAGAACCTTTAATAATAAAAGTACCCAAAAGTGGAAATGTACAGTAAAAAAAAGATTTTTATTCAAATTTGTAAAGTCCATCCCTGTTTGGGTATAGAAGTGGCAGGGTAAAATTGGGAGGTCAAATTTGGGTGTGCGAACCGTAGAAAGGGAAAGTGGAATCGATTTTCCGTCCAAACTTTTCCTTTCTGGGCCTCACCCAACCTGTTTTCGTGTTTCTCAATGCCTACTTGTTACAAACAAGCTTTTAAGTGGAAAATGAATACATGTTTACAGGGTGATCAGTAACTGGCATGCCAAATTTAAAAGGTGATTCTACATCAAAAAATATGAAAAAAAGTTTCTATAAAGGGTGGTCCGGAAATGAGCTCTAAGAGGCTAGGGCCCTTTGAAGATAGACATATTAAACGGGGAACAAAAAAAAAGCAACAATGAAATTTTAATGCTGCAGGGCGATTCTTCATTTAAAACTATGTAAGCAAAAAAGTAATCTTCACCAAAAACCCTAAATTAGAGTCACTTTCAGGTTTCAGAAATAAAGAAATTTATTAAAAGTTATCACGGTCTACCATCTCTGGTTATAAATAATAAACCCTGCTCATTTATGCTGATTGACAGTGAAGTATAAATCTTGGGCTAACAGCAAAAAGGGTGTAAGCCTAAAATTTACACTGCAGTTTTAGATTAATTACAGAAAAAAATGTTTAATACGGTTACAGAGGGCGCAACTCGACTTTCAGCGCCCACTTTAACCGTAACAAAACACTTATGAAAATGCATAATGTATAAAATTTATAGAGAATTTCAAGAGCTACAAGTTTGTATAACCACTTTTATCTTCCGATGAATAATTGGGCTGAAAAATCGAAAAAAACAACTTCACCCCCAACATGGTAATTTTTGAATATCTATAACTCGATTGTTATTAATATACTAAAAAAAATATTCAAACAAGAATGGTTGGAAATTTGTTTCTTAACAAAATTGGTTATATTCACTTTTATCGTAAGATGCATATTTAGCGAGATAACCGCACTCACCCCTAAAATTCAAGATAGCGGACACCCCTTACACAAATCACTCGGTGAAAAACTAACAGGAGTGTTCTGTTACTATTCACTACTATCCTTTAAAATGTCAACCCGTGTACATTTAATTCAATTTAACATTTTTCGTTATTTGACTGGACTATATTTAAAATAAAAAAATACATAACGAAAATTATGTATGGACGCCTTCGCCAAAATTGCAAGTACTTATATTTCAATATTTGCTTAAAGTTGATCTCATTTTAAATAATGTTTACAAAAAACTTAAAAATTTAATCACAACAGTGTAATAAAAGAAAGTATTTTCATAAAAATGTAGATTGGTAAGGTTTCATAAGGGAACCTTCAAGTATTACGTAACGCAAATTTTGATCATTTTGGACCCCCAAACGCTATTTTCCTATACCATTAACATGGGCGTAACACTCCTAAATGACCCCCACCCCCCCCCCTAGGAGCGTTACGTAATACTTGAACGTTGCCTAATTTAAAATTTTAACTGATGAAGTTTTTTGGAAGACACTGCATAGTATACATATTTTTTTTAAGATAGTCCCCCATATTTACTCCTACCTATGGCAATAAGGGGTCAAAAAAATCTGTATGACTAACATTCATCCCTAAATTTTTGTAAATCTCCAGAACTAACATACCCCTCTGGATATTTGCCAATTTTGTGAAAGAGAAGTAACCTTAATGGGGTTGGGGCAGGGCCGCCAACATTGAGCACGCCGCCGCCGAAACGGAAAGCGAAGCGAAAGTGAAAGCGGGAAAATCGATTGGTTAGTCTGGAAATTTCCACTGGAAATTTTCCAGAGGTATTGTGCGCTGGCCCGGTTTTGCTAGGGTCCAGGAAAACACATAAAGGTTGATTTTAGCACGGTTTCGACAATTTTACGCATCTATATGATAAAATGGATAAGGCATCTCTACTCAGAAAAAAAGTATTCCTTGAACCAACATAGAAAAAACGGATTCCTTGAACCAAGGACACGTGTCTTTGGATATGTTCAAAGCCATATTCTCTTGTTTCAAGGCTGGCATTTTCTTGAAACAAAGTCAATGTCCTTGAATAAAGAGCGCTGATTTTTATCCCAAAACCCGTGCTCTTCATTCAAAGACATTGACTTTGGTTCAAGAAAATGCCAGCCTTGAAACAAGAGAATATGGCTTTGAACATATCCAAAGACACGTGTCCTTGGTTCAAGGAATCCGTTTTTTCTATGAAGGACACGTGTCTTTTGATATGTTTCAAGACTGGCATTTCTTTGAACCAAAAAAAGAGTACGGGTTTATGAATAAAGATCCGCGCTCTTCATTCAAGGACATTGATTTTGGTTCAAAGAAATGCCAGTCTTAAAACAAGAGCATATGACTTTGAGTATATCGAAAGACACTTGTCCTTGGTTCAAGAAATTCTTTTTTTTTCTATTTCGGTCTGTTTGTCTGTTTTGTTTTTTTTTTATACTTTACAAACAACTGGATTTATGAAACTTCGCTTTCACGTCCCCTGATGAGAAAAATCTCAAACCCTAAATTTTTTTTTGTAAGGGACGGACAAAAAATTATGTGTTGAAAAACAGACTTAACGCCTGGTAAATTATAAAATCTGTATTCCTGTTTATTGATTTTATATCTCGGTTATAAGTAATGGAACGCACAAGCAGAACCCAAATCAGTTTTCGACAAAAAGATTTGACGAAAAACAATGACAAAAAATTGTCCTAGACTATTAGGGAACGTTTAAGTATTACGTAACGCAAATTTTGATCATTTTGGACCCCCCCCTGTAACGCTATTTTCCTATATCATTAACATGGGTGTAACACTCCAAAATGACCCCCACCCCCCCTAGGAGCGTTACGTAATACTTGAACGTTCCCTTAGGATAAATTTTGTTAAATATAAATTTAAATACACGATGTCGCATTTAACTTTCTCACCACAGAGATCTCGTAAGAAGTAATTTATGATATTCTTACGGTGCACCTGTGAGCATGTTAAATGGGAAACCCTGTATATTATATATTTTCTGTAAATTAATAAAATGTTATAGCATGACATTATACCATTTAATTTCCGTTTTATGCACGAAAACTTCCTGAACCGACAAAGAAAAAAAATATCCTAAAAACAGACAAACTAGATGAACAATTTTAAGGGTGGATTTTAACAAAACTTTGGCATGTTTAATTTTAACAATTTTTTGTATTTTAATAGGGTCCGTAGCATAGCTGAAAATGCGTTGATCGATTTTTTTAATAAATATGTTTATTAGAAAATATACAATATATACAATATCAGTACATACAGTGCGATTATAAAGTGCCGAACAGTTTGAAAAGAAAATACCCTTCGTTTGAAGCCGCGCCTCTGTTAGAGTTGTGCGCGACAAGCCCATGTGATTGCTACGTACAACAGCTCGGTGGCCAGTAAAACGCACACAGCTTTCTTGCATTTTACTCATTGCTAATGCCAGTTTTGCATTAAAAATTGTTCGACACTTTATAATCGCACGGTATATAGGACCTACACGGTGTATTTGAAATAGGGTCGGAAATTTTAACTGATGATTCTACTTCATAAAATATGACAAAAAGTTCCTATAAACATATGTCTAAAAATGCGTCATAAGGGAGCTACGCCCCTTTGAAAGTGGCTAAAAAAATCGGTTTTTATTTAATAACTCAGGAACCCTTTGAGATCTATCAACGAGGTTTTGCACGTCAACTAATCCTATCAAGGCCAGTTTTTATGTGTTATTTTCATATACTTATTTCAACCAGGGGTGTGCGAAACGGGGGGGGCATATCAGTTTTTTGTCCCAAACTTTTTTCTGTGTAACTTTTTTGCAATTTTATTTTTGAAATATTATTCCTCAGGTCAAAATCCATAAAAAAGGTACTCTTGTTGTAATACTGTAGGATTTACCGTTTTCGAGAAAAATTCATTTGAAGGTGAAATTCCACGGTTCGAGAACGAAAAATTAAATACTAAAAAGTCCAAACCAAAATTTTAATGATGCAATGTTATTCTACATCAAAAACTAAGAAAAAAACCTCATATACAGGTACTTCCAAAAATCAATCCTAATGGAGCTACACGGAAAAAAAAAATTATAGCTAGGAGCGCTATAACACACATACCAAGCAAATTATAATCGCTTATTATATAAATACAAGGCTTTCTCTTACAATTATGGCAGTCAGTGTAAAAATTTATATGAAATACTTTAATTGTTTAGTGAATAATAAAATATAACAAATAGTATGGTATTTATAGCTTAAATAGATTTAATTATTGTCCGTGCTAATAATTTTTATAATATAATAAAATTTCTGTAAATTTATAATAGTGCCTGTAATAAATATAATCGTGTCTGTAATATATATAATCGTTTCCAATTTATTTTTAACATTATTAGTTATTGTGTCCCTTATAATCTATAGCTTAAATCACTATAATTTGCCACTGTTACCAAATATCTTATAATGTATAGCGCAGAGCCCACTAATTTCTTTCCGTGTATGGTCTCCTAAATATGCACCATTTTTAAAGCGCTATGGTAGCTTTAAAATCGTTTTTTCGACCTACATGTATGGAAACTTTTTTTCTTAGTTTTCGATGTAGAATAACATTGCATCATTAAAATTTTGGTTTTCAACATTTTAGTATTTAATTTTTCGTCCTCGAACCGTAGAATTTCACCTTCAAATTAATTTTTCTCGAAAACGGTTAATCCTACAGTATTACAACAAGAGTACCTTTTTTATGTATTTTGACTTGAGGAATCATATTTCAAAAATAAAATTGCAAAAAAGTTACACAGAAAAAAGTTTGAGACAAAAAACTGATAAGCCCTCCCCGTTTCGCACACCCCTGGTTGAAATAAGTACATGAAAATAACACATAAAAACGGGCCTTGGTAGGATTAGTTGACGTGCAAAACCTCGTTGATATATCTCAAAGGGTTCCTGAGTTATTAAATAAAAACCGATTTTTTTGACCACTTTCAAAGGGGCGTAGCTCCCTTATGACGCATTTTTAGACATATATTTATAGGAACTTTTTGTCATATTTTATGATGTAGAATCATCAGTTAAAATTTCCGACCCTATTTCAAATACACCGTGTATATTATAGGTACCTAGGTACTTAAATAAAAATAAATAATTTGGCTGAAAAATGGAAAAAACCAATTTCACCTCCAACGTGGCTATTTTTAAATTTTCTCCTTAACAAAATAGGTAATATGCATTTTTATCGTAAGATGCACATTATGCAACTCACCCCTAAAATTCAAGATAGTGGACACCCCTTACCCAAATCACCCGGTGAAAAACTAACAGGAGTGTTGTGTTACCATCCACTACTACCCTTTAAAATATCAGCCCGTGTACATTTATTGCAATTTAAATTTATTATATGACTGGATCATAGATATTTCTAATAATAAAATTATTTTATTCATGAACATGAATACAGTTCTTCTGCACCTGTGTGCCGAAGTAAAAAATAGCCAAAAACAAACAAAATATAAATTCGTGGAAAAACACTCCAGGGAGAGCGAAAAGGGAGGACCTACAAAGGGAGGAAATGGGAGGTAAAGGGAAGGGGAGCTCGAACTTTTTCGGGTCGTTTCCTTGAACTTGGCTCACCAAAGCTTTGCAAAGCTTGCTAGATTTATGAGCCCCAGACGCGTATAAAACTTTGCTGATTAAGATATGTGGAGTACATGAATAGTCGATCGAATGGTTAAAAAACTTAAAACATGGTTACAGTTTGGAGTCCAAACTTTGGAGATTTATTATGCAGGGTAGAAATTTTATCCTTAAAAAGGTTTTTAGAAAGGTGTATAACTTAAAAACTAAAACTTGATTGGTGAAAACCATAAAAATTAAAACTTGGTTTAATGCACCCTTACTAGCCTTAAAGTAACGGATTTGATGAAAGCATAAATTTAAATATTGTTTTTTTTTTTTAATAAGTATGCAGTTACTTATTTTAATTTTGTTTATCACCTCATAAAATATTTTTAAGAAACCAAAATAACCTTTTAGGGGCTTCCATGTTTGTTACACAGGGGGGGGGTCAATTTTTTTGAAAAATTGCTTTACGTAATATATGGACAGCCCCTTACCAGTGTATTGAATATATTTTTTAAATAAACAATACTTATAAGTCAAAACTAGTAATTTAGTGGCCTTGTGATAATAATACCGAATTTATTATTCGTCTAGACAATATTGAGGGTGTTTAACTACGGTTTTTGTGCACTAAACTTTTTTTAACGGACCGAATAGGCTGTTAAAAATATATTGGTAAATTACAATGACTAAGTACCCAATATATTTTTAACTGCATAATATACTGCCCATATTATAGCAGCTTTAATAAATATTAAGTACACTTATCTATAGATACGTCTCAGAATATTTGATGTCATTGGAAAAAATAGTATGTGCAACTTGTGTGGAAAAAGGTATTAGAAAAAGTATGTAGAAAATTCGCACGTATGAAAAATGAGATGAGAGACGCAAAGTTTTTTTTTCAGATTCGAGGATGATTGTTTTCTTAGTCGTCAAAATTTCTGGCAGGGATAAAGGTTTTTTAGCCATAATTTTTTTTTCATAAAAAAATTCTGCCAGGGGAAATAAAGCTTTTTTTCAATCATCAAAAGTTATCAAAATTTTTGCCAAGGGTAAAGCCTTTTTTAATTGTTGAAAATTTTTGTTTTATTAGTTGTTAACGTTGGGGGGGGGGGCAACGATTTTCCTTTGGTGCGTCGGAAACTTGTATACAACATTTTTCCGCAGAAAGCCCCTCGTGAATATGTAAATAAATTATCGCCACCCATATTTTCAGCCCAACCAACGTCATCAGAACAGTTTAAGGTCAAAGTCGTAACGTTATCAAGACTTGCTTGATGTAGGTCAAGTTTTCAATTGTTTTATGGATTTTTCAAGTGGGAAGAAAATAAAATGAAGTGAAAAAGTGTATGAAAACCTACTTGGTTTATTTCTTTAGATATCGATTGCTTAATAATTAAATCAATACAATTAAATACAAAAACCAGTCATGAAGATATATTAGGGTGGACCTTATATTTTAAGATAATAAAAAAATATAAGGTCCTCTTAACATTAGCAAATCTACTAATAAATAAATAAAAATAAATAAAAATAAAAAAAAAACATATAATGTTCAAAATATTTTAATATCATGTTAAAAAAAGATTTTAAATCGTCTTGCAAACTTGTAAACCAGACTCAATAAAAAATCTACACCTTACATTTCTTGATATTCGTGAGCAGTATTCCATTCAGAACTAGACTGAGATATAACATGCTTCTAACTCTGAGACTGATATTTCCAAAATAAAAAGACCACGCTGCAGCTGCGCGTTATATTGAATTTCGCATATTTTACCAAACAAAAATAACGAAATTCATAATATTTCTAAGTACATATAATTTGTAACCTTATATATCATTATTATAATAAGATTACTTAACAAACAATGTGGCAGACATAACCCAAACAAACCATAAAAAAACCTCTCCCATTTAGGCCCGTTTTCTGCCAGACAAGACCATCAATCAACATCCCGAATTTTCAGCCCTAGGGCTGACAGGAATCTTCAATCTGTACCCATTCCCTCTCCTGTCAAAAGGCACGGGATGCATAAAAAGGTACCATTTGCACACTTGCACACACATTCCTAACTTTGTTCCCGTAGCCACAGATAATTTTTTCTTTGGTAATAGTAAAAAACATTTTTTTGCATTAAAATCATTTTCAGCATTATTATGTACATATACGTCATATTTTGATTTAATTATATTTTATAAAATATATTTTTTCTACTACCTAATTAAGTGCTAGCTTACATATTATCTACCGTTGTCAAGGTTTGTTTACCTTGGCAACCAATAAAATCAGTGAACTTATTTATTATTGACCGTTGTTAAGCATTGTTTATTGACGACGGTCAATAATGATTTAAGACAACTATTAACTTTTTTCAACTTATTTGTCAAACTGACAGCTATGTCAAAATATTTTTTAAACTATATTTTTAACTTATATTTGTAGTTACTAGCTTTAAAAAATATTAAAAACCTGTCAACATTAGAGCACCGGATAGGCAGGTTTGTTAGGGTACACGTTACACAAAAAGTGGTACCTAGCATAATCACTTAAACCACCCGCCAACCCTAACAAACCTATCTGTCTAGTGCTCCAGTCAACATCATAGATAATATAAAACGAGCCCCACCCATAAAATGACTGCGTTCAATAAAAACAGCAAAGCTAATCAGAAGTCATCAAATGATAAGTTTTGCTAGTAAACTGCTGAACTGTCACATGTCACAACCACCATTTGAGGTTAGAAATACCCATAAAAAGTACATTCCCGCGCTTTAAGAAAATGAGTAATGATTCCAGCGACATCTGTCAATCCAAAATAATCATAGCGTTCACTAGTCCTTTCGATGAGTTTTGCTGTTTTCATTGAACGCACTCAATAACATGTTGACATTCATGATAGGGTTTTAATTAATTTAGTATTCTTGGAGAGTAGAGATGTAGAGTATAGATGTTGTAAAGATATTGAAGAGTAGAGTTATGGTAGAGTTATGGAGACACTCCAATATGGTATTATATGTGTTATACAGCCAAATTAAACTATAAAATGGGTAAATGGCACCTTTTCATTTGATTTACCATTGCCCTCCGAGCTTGTCTCCCACTCCCGCCGAGGGTGGCGTAGGCGTCGCGGCGGCGGGCGTGGGGGACGGCTGGCGGCGTCCTTGGCCGTGACTTTCTCTGTTTCTCCCGACCTAGGCCAAGTCGATTCGGGGAGAGCAGTCTAGAATTTTCTAGACGAGGGTGGAAAAGGGGTGAAGGGGGAGGAGAAAATCTGCGACGCAATATGTTTTTTTGAGTAAAATTGCTGGAGTTGGGGTAGGTAGGTTTGTTTCTGGCCTGGCTAGCCGTTTTGTGGACAACATACAAAAAATTTATGTATTATTATTAAGTAGTTATTATATTAACTACATGTATACATGAATATGTTTTTATGATTATCAATTCAATCATTTAACAATATTTCTGACCACGTGTTTATTTGTCTGTCCAATCATATTTCCGCTATATCGGGAATTTTCTACTGTAGAAAATTCTAGAGAATCACTGTAGTATTTTGTTTTTCAGTATTTCTTTTTTACAACAAAATTTCATACCTAAAACTAATTAACACGTTGACGGACACCGGTCTAAACGTCATAACTCCAAATGGACATTAGCGGTATATACCGCAATTGGGTTGGTTTCTGTTTCGGCACCAGCGTCATTTGCTTACACTACGGTATAGGGTGTCATTTTGAGCACACAATACTATATTTAAGTGCTCAAATAAAAACCAGTTGGTTGACGTCCGTGTCCATCAACGTGTTAATAATTAAATATGAATATATAACTATTTATAATTATTGTTATTACTTTATTATTTACCAAAAAATACCACAAAATATTCTTTTTAAAATGTAATGACAGGTTTTCTAGGTTTACTTTTAATATGAAGCCTAGCGCAGTACCGCGCTAGTCAGTATGTAAGTGACTAAACTATAGACAGAACCGTAATCTTTTGGACTTTTTTGAAAAATAATCTTTCGAATTACACATGATTCTTCGAACTATCGGGAAAAATCCACAAATTTGCTGTCAAAGGTAATAAGTACGGGGCATGCCCCGGTCGTAATTATTTCCAGACAGCTAATTTTCATGAAAACAGTGATTTTTTTCCCGCATAATTCTCAACCTCTTGTGAATTATATATGGAAATCCAACACTATATTCCTAGACTAAATCAGAAAAAAAATATGGCTTTTTTTCCTCCTATAGTAGTAAACTCCTTGGCACCATATCTTGAGAAGCGTAAACCATCTTGGAAAAATATGGTGATTTTAGTTTTTTAACGAAAAAAAAAAAAAATGAGAAACATTCATTTTCCACATGATTACTATTTTTTTTCATTGCATTTTTAATGACAATTTTTCATTAAATTTTTAAGGATAACAAATCATTTTAATCCTACAAAAACATTAATACTAAAAATTTTATAATAGTTTTTCTGGGTGTATTTTTCAGCTGAATGCAAATATGATTTTATTTATGCTCTAAAAACTTTAGGTACCTAAATACCTACATATTGGTAGTATACGTAGCAAACATAGTTTAAATAAAAACTTTTTATGTGTAGGTATCAACTTGTAATTAAATCTTTTAATAAAAGGGAATGGTTTTAAGTTTATAAAAAAACTACATATCCAACATATTCGGGGCGTTCCAGACATCATTACCTGGAATGGCCCAGGGAACGAGAGCATCCTCGGCGTCGGGACACGTCCCTACGGTTCCTGTCAACTAAGCGTTTACTGGAATAAGGACTGGGCCTTGGCGATTTATCGTATTTGTTCATTATAAATCCTTAACTTGATTTTTTAACATATTATTAAGAATCGAGTTAATTTAAAAATAGTTATGTTAAAGGCGAAATTGGCTTTTTCCATTTTTCGGCCAAATTATTAATCGGACGATAAAAGTCGTTATGAACAAACTTGTATCTCTTAAAATTCTCTATAAGTTTCATAGATTATAAATTTTCATAGAGACTTTAATACGGTTACAGAGGGCGCAACTCGACTTTCACCACCCACTGTTACAGTAACAAAATACTTTAGAACATTTATAATATAAAAACGTATAGAGAATTTCAAGAGCTACATGTTTGCTCATAACCACTTTTATACTCCGATGAATAATTGCCTGAAAAATCGAAAAAAACAATTTTACCCCCAACATGGCCTTATTTGAAAATTTATAACTCGACTGTTATTAATATAATAAAAAAATGATACAAACAAAACCTTTTGGAAATTTTGTTCTTAACAAAATTGGTTATATACATTTTTATCGTAAGATGCATATTTAGCGAGATAACTGCACTCGCCCCTAAAATTTAAGATAGCGGACATCCCTTACGCAAATCACCCGGTGAAAAACTAGGAGTGTTCTGTTACTATCCACTACTACCCTTTAAAATATTAGACCGTGTACATTTATTACAATTTAACACAAGAATTTTTCAATTTTTTATTTAACTGGAATATATTGAGCAAAAACAAATTATACAGTGCGGTCCAAAAGTCACCCCCCCCTTTTAACTTTTGAACGATTTGAGATATCGACTTCAAATTTAGAACTCTTAAATAAGACAACTTAAACTATCTTTTAGCATATATTTGATATTTTCAGCTCTTAAAATGTGGGCAAGGGGCATGGGGGGACATTTTTTTTAAATGGAAAGGGGGGTCGTGTGATACATCATTTTAAAGCTTATAAAATTCTCTATTTAAACATCTTAACATTTTTAATTTTTTTAAAGGTTTTGATTTTTCAATTTTTTGTGCTAAAACATTCGATTTTTTAAGTTTTTTTTTATAAATTTTTATTTATGTCAACTAAAATTAATTTAAAGTATAATTAACATTTTTTTATGATGAAATTAGGCATTTTAAAAAAATTATTTGTTTTTTTAGAGGAATTTTGACATTAATACCCATTTTCAACCCCATTTTAAACCCAATTTTTTTTTTATTTAAAAATATGGAGTTAAATGGAGAATTTTATAAGCTTTAAAATGATGTATTACACGACCCCCCTTTCCATTTAAAAAAATGTGCCCCCATGCCCCCTGCCCACATTTTAAGAGCTGAAAGTAATAAATATATGTTAAAAGATAGTTTAAGTTGTCTTATTTAAAAGTCATAATTTTAAGTCGATATCTCAACTGGTTCAAAAGTTAAGAGGGGGGGGGGTGACTTTTGGACCACTCTGTATGACAAGATTTTGAATAATTTTCATTCCAAGAAGAAAATTATTATAATTTAAATATTATTTTAATTAAAAATAAGAAATTATCTGCCTAGTAAATTGCACAAATAGAAAAATATTCAGATACAACAAATGTTCTAATACTGCACTTGGCCCTTCCAAGGCCGTCTGGATGGAAAACGTCTGGTTCCAGGATAATAAAGCGGTTAACAGCACAGCAGACTAGATATCCTTGCGGTTTGAGTTTTCTTCCTTCGAGCGATTACAATTCGCACTTATTCTGGAGGATAATTGGGATTTGGCAGGCTTGTTTCTACCCCTTTCACAGGTTTAAACTGATTACAAGTATTTGGAAGTTTATGAAAATTTACATAAATTTTACATAATCCCAAGGGATTACAAGAGGAAATTAAATTTCCCTTTAAAGGGATAGGTAATAATATTTTCTCATAAAAAAGGCCTGCATTATTACAATAAATTAAAAAAAAACCAACCACTAGCATTATTTAGCAGTTTTTTTTCACCTAGAGCAATAACAAAATAATCTTCTACTAGTAGATAATAAAATCAGCTGATTTCTGTCACATTAGATATACTTAAATAGCGCTAGTAGTTAAAAAGTAATATATAAACCACGGCAGAAAAGATTATTATAGTCTCGCACTCTTATATCCCTCGATGCTACTCATCTCGGGATATAATACTTTGGAATATAATTAGTAATTATTAAGTAATAACTATTATTGCTTCTTTTTTATCTCATTTGTGACCACGATAATTCGATAACGCTTTGAGCTAAAGACTTCCAATTTGGATCATAGGTTTCTTACCCAAATTTTTCTGATGGGACTGTTGTTGTTTAAAACTGCGTTATGGTAAGGGGTAAAGATATATATGTTTTTGATAGCTCGATTAAAATTGGTCGCATGGAAAATATTGTGTTTTGAAAGTCCAGGTAGACTAGGTATTGGTTTTAAATCAAGATACATGAGTCTTTACTGAAACCTTCTTTTTTTTTGGTTCTGGTAAAAAGTTGTCTTATTTCTATCTTTGTCTTAACATTTATTCTCATTGCTATTTTTTTGTTATTTTAAAAGAAAAACCAGTATGTCTAAAAAAAGTCTCACTAAGAAATAAGAAAATATAGATGTGGGGAAAGCAATAACTCCATCACTGTTAAATTGTGAAAATCAATACAATACAATATAATTAAGTCTTAAATTATGCAGACTTTAATGTCTCGACTGAAATCAACGTTTCGTCATTCTGCTGACACATAAATACAAAAACCTTTTCACCTGAAAAAAGCTCCGGCATTGTGTACCAGACCAAACAATTTTTTACTTTAAAAGGCTTTTCCAGTTTCCAGACTGCCTTTACTTGGTAAAACCTAAAATACATTATTAGAATATTAGAAAAATATTAGAAAACTAGTTTTAGTTTACAGTAAACTAAATGTGTGCCTAATATCAATAAAAATTCAATTAATTTTGACTCGACCAATGTTTTAAGTAGAAAAAAAGAAAGTTTTTTAATTATAACATAATAATTAAAAAAGTTTTTTCCAAATTACTTCTCTACACGTTTTTAACAAAAACGCATTTCCAAATTAATTTCTCTGTACCTATTTATTGTTACAGGTGTCTTTGTTTCAATTACCTCGGAAACACATATTTTGACATTTGTCATATTTTGATTGATAAAGCCAAATATTGCACAAATTCTTTCAAAAACTCATAATTTTCTTTGAAAACGGGATCAGATTAGATCCCGAAACGTTAGAAGTTAACTTTTATTCAGTTTTTCGTTCTTTTTTAATTAATTTAACGATTTATCAAGAATTTTATTAAAAATTCTTTATTTAGGCAAAATTTTTAAACTTTGATATTGACTAATAATATTTTTTAGGTAAAGAATATATAGCAGATAAGTATTATTTTAAACGCAATACCTTACCAGCGCATCTAGAAATAGGTGCGCCTGATAAGAACATTTTAATTTTATTTTCTGTTTTAGATTTTTTTATCGATATAAATAATCATTGAGGCGAAATGGCTCAAATTTATAATACTGTAAATATATATACGCCTGAAATAAATTATATATTCTATTTATAATAATTAAAATAATATTATCAGTGATTAAAATATAATAAAGTTTAATTAAATTTGTATTGATGAAATTTCGTTAATATGATGAATTTATTCATGAAGGCATCAAGCATCAATACAATAAAAGCGATCAACATTAATGAAATCCGTCTTTTGTTATACCTTGCAATTTTATTTACCAAAGTGTGATATTAGATATCACATTTATCATCTAGCTTTTATACTTTTAAAAATCTGCTCGGACAGTCAAGCCGCTCTAAAGGCATTGTGCATAGGTCACTCCTAGTCAGGGAGTGTGCAAAAGCCCGGAAACGAGAAGGGGCCGGAACCTATATTGGGTGTTACAGGAAGCAGGTAAAGACCGCTCTCGATGAGTGGGCTTATACCAAGCTAAAGGAGCAATGGAGGGCGGTCGACGGTTGCCGGCAAGCTAGGGACTTCCTGGCTGGCCCAAGCAAATCAAAGACCGACTGGTTGCTGGAAAAAGGAAGAACTGCACTCAGACAACTTGTAGGGGTCCTTACGGGCCACTGCAGGCTAAGGAAGCACCTGGCAACAATGCGGATTCTAGAGAGTCCGCTTTGCCCAGAGTGCGAAGAGGATGAAACATCCTCTCATTACTTGGCCGAGTGTGTCAGATACGACAGGATCAGGTTGCAAGTCTTTGAAACTCAAAGACTCAACCAAGACGAACTAAGAGACCTCCCCTGGGCCAATATCCTGACCTTTATTGAAAGGACGGGCAGGTTCAAGGAGGACTCAAATTAGTAAATGGCTGGGATTGCCTGGGGTGACAAAAAGGGCCAGAAATGGCCTAGTTGTCCGGCTTTGGCCAACCCAAAAATTTACTACACTACTACTATCATCTAGCTTCGTATTGCAAAGCACGTTAAGTTATTGAATACCATAACGCTTTCTAAATGTTATCTAGAAAACATAAAATAAGGGGGTTGGAGTGATCTAGGCATATTATGCAAAATCTAAATAGTTTTTATTTCGTAATACTAGGTTTTTACAACATATTTTTCAAGCATTCAAGCTTTCTAACTCAAGGGCGTCTTTTTTGCGTAAGAAATCTCTAGACTTTGATAGTTGTGTCAGGTCATGTTTCTATTGATGCGTGATTTTTATTATGGAAAATAGTGAAAATGTTAAAAATGGAAACTCCCAGCTAGTGGCAAACAATTATATTATAGTTGTAAACAACTATTCTTGTTAAACTAGTTATAATAGATAGAATTTCTAACAATAGTGTCTGCGACAGTAAAAGAGTTTGGACCTAAATGAAAACTTCATTGAATATATAATTTAGAAGTTGTAACTGAATGCCTACAAATCAACAAAGTTTTGGACTAAAAATAGGCTTTTTGAGAAAATAAAATCAAATATTTTTTTATTCTTACTTTTCGACAACAAAATATTTTTCCTACGACTTATTTAGTAAGTAGTTAGTGCCTATTTCCCACTCGTTGCCTATGGCAACGGTTGGAAAGTGACAATCAGCTGATTTTACTTATCTGCTGTCAGAAAATTAGTAACCGTCAACACATAACCTCAACTTGAGAAACTCATTTTAAGATCATTTGTGCGTTTTTTGGTTGTTTATATGTTAGATCGTAGGAAAAACAGTATACGCACCTCGACGCACATTCGTAGGTTCGCGTACTCGGTGCGTAATATACTATTTTCTACGACCTACTTAGTAGTTAGTGCTTATTTTTCACCCGTTGCCATGACAGCGATCGGAAAGTGACAGTCAGCTGATTTTACATATCTGCTTACAAAACAAATGAACGTCAAACACAAAACGTCAAATTAATAAAATTAATTTTAGGACAATTATTGCGTTTTTTTTATGTTTAGGTCTTAGGTCGTAGGAAAAATAGCATATGCACCTCGGCGCAAACCTACTTGGAAAAAAATAAGAACTCTCGTACACTGAAAACTAGGATCGCATACTCGGTGCGTAATATATACTATTTTTACCATATTTCATTAAAGCTTCTTCGGTCGAAAAGTTCTACTTACTGACCTAAGATGAAAATGAAATAAATAAACGTTACATTTTAACTTTGTCATTTTAGATTCCCTTGGGAAGTTTCTGCATTAAAAATAAAATTTCCCCACAAAAGAAAAAAAAACGTATTCTGACGGACCAGGCTAGTCAAATCTTACGTATTTTGAGTCGCTGAATCCGAGTTTTCTCACATCAATGTGGCAACTACGCATTATTTTTTCGCTTACGAGGGCGGGGGGATGGTAGGCAAGACGGAGTAAGACGGGTGCACTTGGCATTGCACGCTTGGACCATGTTGCTCAATTATATTACCTACTTATATCTAACCAAACGTTAAACGCATGGTATTCATTTTGTAAGGATTTATTTTTTGTGAAAATTCTGAAACATTTTCAATAAATCATAAAAAAGGCAATGACTATAATTAACCAGCAGACAGAATATAATGAGTCTTCATAAATCATGGCCTTCTATGCCAACCCTAACCTACCCGATATTCCCCAAAACTTCCCTTAACAACTCCTAGTACAGTGTTGCCAATAATATAAATAATAAATACACTATAGTTTTTGTTTTTTAATGAGCCCAAGATTAATATGTAAAATTTATATGATTTAAACCGAATTTTTTATGTTATTTTATAAGAAATTGGAGTGAATCTTTAAATTTTCCCTTTAAGTTTACGATGGCGACGTAATATCCTACAAACAGTGTCGGACTGGACGGGTGAGATAGTGAGAAAAATCTCACGGGGCCCCCACTCCCAGTTTTGGGGGCCCCCTTGGGTGAGGGGCGCCAAATTTTGTAGAAACGTTTAGGGACAAAGCCTTTTATTCGGAGGAAATATTTTTTATTTTGTAGAAACGCTCAGGGACAAAGCTTTGCTCAGGGACCAAACATTTTTTTCCTGAGAGTCCAAACCAAAGCCTTTTTTCGGAGGGTATTTTTTTTATTTTGTTAGGGGCGCCAACGTGGGCTCTAAATTTTGTATGTAGAAACACTCAGGGACAAAGCTTTTTTTTTCGGAGGGTTTTTTGTTTTGTTTTGGTAGGGGCACCAAGGTGGGCGCCAAATTCTAATTGAAATTTTTTATTTATTTTGGAAAGGAAAAAAAAAATAATAGGTGGGGTCCCCCTAGGCTCGAAAATTACAAAAAAAATACAGTAGATTCAGCGAACCAAAATTGGACTAGACTACCTAGTGGTGAAATTTAATAGGCTGGTGTTATTAAATTTTCAAGCTTGACAACACTGTCTAACTTCCATTTCCTCTCTCACGCAAAACCCCCAAAAGGCCCACCCCTGCCACTCCCATAACTCTGCAAAACGTCGACGCACCGACGCGTCGCAACGCATATTTCGGCACCGTGACCTTCTCCGAGTCCCGGACGCCGTTGCCTGGTTACCCTCAGGCCACATCCTAGTGCCTCCAAGGAGAAACATTCAGGGGTCGTAAGGTCAGACGGTCTGGGTCAGGAATTAGTCGGGAAGGTGACAAAAGAGAAATGGCTCAAAGAACTTTAAATTATATTATGTTTACAAAAAATAGCATACCGAACATTAAAATATAACACGGCTCTACAAAAAAAGAAAAAAAAAAGATTTTTTTTTTTATTTGCCGGGGACCTGCTAGTTGCTATATTTGATGCGCTCATTTCGGGATCTTTTTCCGTTTTTCTCGATCAGCTCGTTGTTTTGATATATAGCGTAAAGTGTTTTTTTAGCCTATAGTTAGTAAAAAAAAAATAATTTAGGTCTAATTATTTTTTTGCCGTGAATTGATTCTCTACTAGAGGGGTTCTAAGCCAAAAAAAGCGGATTTAAATTATCTTTATTCGTTTGTTTTTAATAGGCTTTTAGTAATTGTAAAAAATTGTTATCAAAATATAATATATCATCGGCTTACAAGTAAAGAGTACTAAGTCCAAAAACATGGTTTTGAGATATTGACAAATTAAACTTTCACTGTTGTTTTTTAATTTTTGTAATAATTGTTACAAAAATTCACGTTTCGCCAAACAAACACTAAGTCGCTTAATGCAGAAACATTTGAAATAATCTACAAGTAAAACGCACTAAGTGCACTAAGTGACTTAGTGCCTATTGCCAGATAACATTTTAATCAAAATCAAATTGGTGCGTTTTGTATAGTGTGTAACTCTCTTGGCAGTCCACCTAGAAGTTAGTTCGGTTTACCAGTACATAGATCATCAAAAATTAATAACAGTACCATAAAAATCCCATTTTTGCAAAAAAGTGACTTAGTGCCTTTTACTTGTAAGCCGACAATATTATATAAATACTAATTTTGATACGCAAGATAAATTTCAGATTTAATCCAGTGGCGGAGATTTTACCGGGGGTTATCGAAAAAAAAAACAATACATAATTTTATTTATTTTTTGGAGAGCAACACAATAAATAAAATTTTATATAAAAAAAAACAAAAACAAAAAATAAAGAAAAACTTTTTCTCCTTCCTTTAAAACATTAAAATACATTAAATAATTCAAAATATTGTTGTTCTGCTTTCAATAACTCCCCATAAAATCTCCGTTACTGAATTCAATCTAATTTTTTTTTTATTTTTACAGATCTCACATGTGTGTTAGTGTTGCCTATAAAAATCAGAGCCACATCTTTAGTATTTATATAAAATATATAAAATTTTCATGAAAATATAGCGAAAAAATACAAAAAAAAATTAATTTTTTGAATTTAGAAGCCTATAAAAAACAAACGAATAAAGATATAAGAAATCCGCGTTCTTTGGCTTAGAGCCCTATTAATAGAAAACACATCCACACAAGTGTGTCAAATTTAAACATTTCTTTTTTGTCGGATTCTTATGTAGAAAGGTTTTTTACATAACAATCCGAAAAAAAAATGATTGAACACACTAACTGTTTTTTTTTAAGTTACCCTCTAGAGCCTAAACGATTTCTGGTAATCCTCGCTTGGAAAACTTGAACAGATGAACTTTTTTTTTTGGTTGCTTGTTTTTCTGGGAAAAAAGTGGTAAAACTTCAAAAAAAAATGGCAAAATTGAACTTTATCCCTCTTATAATCTAATTATAATTAACTATTTTATATTATTTATTAAATATTTTTGTTACAGAGTAATGGAGAGCCAACGAACTAATAACTCTTCTCTCTAGAATACGCATACCGTTAAAATAAAGTATCGCCAACATCTCGGTTTGTTTGTAAACAAATAGTAGGTATATTCAGGCCTGAACAATAACAGTTACCGGTAACTGGTATTGTTGTCTCTGTTAGAACAAAGATGTGCGAGTAAGACAGAGGAATGTATATGTTGGCGACGTTTTTGTTCGTTGTGGAGATATCAAATTGTTAATATAATAATATTTTGTATTATTCAGAATAAATTTCTAGAAAAAAATAGTTAATAAAGAGTAAAAGTTGATCGTCTAATTAGCTGAGACTTTTTGCATAAAATAATGAAAATGTTATTACTTTCTTTGCATTTTATTTTACTTTGTATTTTAATTCAACCGCTATGACCTGATTACCGCAAATTAATATCTGTCTATCGTTTTCAATATTGAATACATGTATCAATTAATGAAGAAAATATAGAGAACAAAAAATATACTCAGAAAATGTAAACACTTAGGACAAAATGATTTTTTCTTCAAGCGTACTAAAATGTTCATATTTTATAACTGAACACACTAGTTAGAAGTGATCTATTTTTTTGCAGTAAAATAATAAGTTCACTGTTGTACGCCGTAAAAAAAAGTAAGTTAGCAAAACCACCACTGGCGGCAGCACTCTTTGACTTTGATGACAGCCATACTTCAAACTTGTTTGTTTATTATGTAAACAGGTGGTTGACTCGAGATTCTGTGCAAAAACCTTGTGTGAAATTTATCAAAAAAGTTTGAAGAAGAATATATGGTTTATACACCTACAAACCTCTCCGAATTTGCAAATGCTACATTAGACAAGTTCACCATCGAAATCGCGAAAAGTGTACGATTTAGCCTACGAAAAAAATTTAAAATGAGCTAAGGAAGGTTTATTTCGAAAGGATTTTATTGGCCTATTTTAATAAAAAAAACATACTTTATTACTGAATAAATTAAATTCAAAAAT
This sequence comes from Brachypterus glaber, assembly GCA_958510825.1. Taxonomy (NCBI): domain Eukaryota; kingdom Metazoa; phylum Arthropoda; class Insecta; order Coleoptera; family Kateretidae; genus Brachypterus; species Brachypterus glaber. The sequence continues at coordinate 54,196,077 of OY294047.1, read as the reverse complement.
AGTATGTTTTACTCAGAGGAAAAGTGAAGCTTTTTTTTGCAAGTCTGTAGAATTTACGGACGACGCGAAGCGGAGTCCGGAAACTACAGACGAGTAAAAAAAAGCACTCAGTAAAACAATATACTATTTTTCTACGACCTAGTTAGTAGTTAGTGCTTATTTTCCACCCGTTGCCATGACAGCAGTCGGAAATTGACAATCAGCTGATTTTACATATGCCAGAGAACAAGTGAACGTCAAACACAAAATGTCAAATTAATAAAATTAATTTTAAGACAATTTTTGCGTTATTTTGATATTTTTTATATGCATCCGGTACAAATCTGGGTCTTAAAATTACGAAATGTAAGGAAACTTAAAGTAGGTGGGTTTATATGTTTGTATTTGTAAATATTATTTATATTTATTTATCTTTATTATTATTATTATTTTGTTGCGAATATGCGTAAATAAAGGTTTAAATGACAACCAATTTTGCAATCCAGAGTTATTATTATTTATAAGAATAATCATAGTAGGACATGAAGGTAGATATATATATATATATTGTTAATGTCTAAGTACTTAAAATTGAATTAAGATTGTAACATCGAAAAGGTAGAAAATTTAGCGCCACCTATGAGTTTATTAAAAATATATTGCTAATAAATTAATAAAATTAATTTTTTATAATAAGCCTATTAGTCCATGGCAAAAAAAAATTATGAAACAAAAACCAATATGTATTTTTTTAAGTATATTTTTGTTTTTTTTTTCTGTATAATTCTCTGTTCTGATTTGTTTTCATCGAATTATTTGTATTTTTTTTGTAAAATGAACTGTAATGGTAAAAATATTGTTTTATTGGCATAAGTATTTTTAAAATAGCAATAATTTACATTCGGTTTTTTCTCACATGCCAATATGTGCTTCCTGTGAGTCTCAAGAGACATAGCCCATTAATCTAACAAATTTTTGACCCAAAAACCCAGGCGTATCGTGTTTCACAAAAAAGTAGGCCGGACCGTCACACTTGAAAGATCTTAGCGCCACCTTTGATACGAGAACTGTCAAAACTTGCACTTAATCAACATGTCACTTGTCACTTTAAGCTCTGATGATAATACATGATATTGATGGCTTAGTATTAATAGGTCACATCACATGACATTGTTACATTTCCCTGTTACTATTAATCCAGATATATAATGTTCAAAATTTAGGGTGCCGGACTACTACGTTATACGTTATACATTATTTTTATTTTATGTAAGGGTATTTCCGTGGGATTGATGGCAGTTTGGTTTGGATAGTTTTGGTTTTGGTTTGGATTTGTATTGATAAAGTGGAACGTTTACTAAATATACCCATATATCTGTATTTGGGTTTTTTATGCCTGTTTTTTTTTTTAATTTATATCGACTGATTTGTATAAATCGCTGATTAATAATCAGTTTAGTACGAATCGTCATGTCGATTGAAATAATGAAAAGTGGTAGGGGCAAAGACCTCGCTGTATATAAACATTTCATATACAGGAAAGAAGACTGTTAAATATTAAAAAAATTGTAAGTGCGTAAATTTTGTAGAAAATTAAACTTTAAAAAACATTAGCATGTTACTGTAGTTACTTCTCAGATGTACCCTTAGGAGGGTCGTAGCCCCCTTACGAATAAAAATCGACCTACCACTTTTGTGTTTTTTTGTCTTATATATTTACAAAATTTGAATATAGCGATAAGGAACACCTTGTAGAGACGTATATACAAGTAAATCAATTAAGAAGTTATAAGAAACAGTAATGAAACCTGCAAAACTAGATCATTAACGTGAAAACATGTCGAGTAAACGTTCAGGGATTTCCCTGGAGGAAAATTGTGAACATATTGACTCAAATGGTTGAGTATTTTGCAGAAACCACTCACTTTTCCCCTAGAGAGTTTCTTAAAAACAAGTTAGTGTTGGTAAATATTTTTCACGATTGTTTTTAAGTAACCAGGAACACAAAAAAAATCTGTTATTTAGTAATGTTTCTAAAATGTTCAGCAATAAGGGGAACGTTCAAGTATTACGTAACGCAAATTTTGATCACTTTGGACCCGCCAACCACTATATATTGCATAGAATACAACAACAAAAAAGTAAACGTATTTGGTATTTACAAATGAGGGCAGTTGTTTAATTTACAACAACAAACTGTTAAGCTATCGGGTTTTTCTTTGTAGGGCAGTAAGCGAGGTAGGCGTGGCTTGCAAATCCGTAGGGCCGGACTGTCGCTCCTTCCTACGTCACGATCCTCGCTTCAAAACACAGGCAATTCCGATTGGCTAGCAGAGCCTGGTCAGCTCTCTACTACATTTGCAAAGGTTTAATGTATTTTAAATATTTATGTGCACATAGAAACTACATATCACATGTAATTACATGTGCATGCTTATCGTTGGGTATACTTATGCGCATAAAAATATTAGCCCAAAATGCCTACTTTCAATATTTTGGCAAAACATTTATTAGAATCAGCTGATTGTCGCCATCTTTATTAATCATCCTCGAAAAACTATTATAGTGACAACAACGTTGTTGTATTATTAAATATAATGAATAACGTTATAATGTTTTAGAATAATCGTAAAAATGTTATTATATACCTCAAAGTTGTTACAACAACGTTTGGTTGTACTAAAAATAGATTTTTCTATCAGTGTAACATTTTAATCCAAAAAGGTGGCCGGTTATGGGGTAGAGACGAGCAAACCTGCAGCATATAAAACACTTTTTGTCGTTTTATTAATTTTATTAGTTTTAACTCGATTTCCGGCCTTCGGTCACTTAAATACCCCAGTATGTCCTATTAGATGACTCTAATGGGGCTTTTTTAGTCTTTTTGGACGAGACGGATCAGCAATGCCGATAGCAATTGTCAAACAGAGGCCTTCTAAATTTGAAAAGCAGAAAATTTTAACCTGGTTTATTATTTTTTTTTCTACTAACTTTATAGCCAGTAAATTAAGATTCAAGAAGTCTTGATTCTTGGTCAAGAGTCTTGGCTTTCGACTACGCACAGATAGAAAAAGCTAAAAATAGTACAACCAGACGCTGTTTTAACAACTTTAAGCTTATAAGCTCATAATCACACGCATTTTGCGTGTTCTTATAGGCCCATAAGAGGTATCTACTTTTTTTTTCTTTTGGGTTGGCAACAGAGAAAAGTCTATCTCTTGAAGTTTGTCGTGCAATTGTGAACGTCGGTTTAAAGGTTAATTTTCTACAAAATTTTGTGTTTAGGTTATGTTTTACCGTGTTAAAATTGTGGCTTGGTTACTTGCAGTGGAAAAGAGAAGAAATGACTATAAAATATATCAAAATAATATTCGTTCTTATAATTTTAAACATGGCGAAAACTGTAATGCCAATGGAGATTTCTCCCGTTAGATTAAACAGGGACAAAAGTTCTACCCAAAAAGGATAGAAGACATACATACACTCCCACTTCCACATAACCAAACAAATTCTGTATTTGTTCTTTGTTGAACAAATACAATATTTACTTGGCCGGGCGAAAAGTGTAAAGAAATTACTGGCGCCATCTAAGTTTTAGTAGAATTATCTTATTCTACAGATTCACATTAGCTATGTTCGTTCATGCCGCTCACTGCTACACCTTCCGGCCAGCCAAATAAATACTGTATTTGTTGTGTGAAAAACAAATACAGTATTTATTTGGTTGGCTGGAAAGTGTAGCACAAATGAGATAGAGATAGGGTAGACGTCTTTTGTTTCATAATTCCAGTTGTAGAGATCTCCATTCGAAACAAAAATCCCCTAATCATCAATTTAAATGTAAGTTTTTTAAAATTTTAGAGCAAGATAGAAAAATTGTATAAGGCACGTTTTTAGAGTACTAGTACTTTAGAAAACTCGCCGCAAGCGGCTCGTTTTCTAAACTTGTACTCGTGCGCTAAAAACGTATGTTATGAAACTAGTACTTTAATATACTATTTTACGATTATTCTAAAACATTATAACGTTATATTAAATACACTATTAAAATTGTAGATTCATATTATTTAATAATACAACAACGTTGTTGTCACTATAATAGTTTTTTGAGGAAGGATGATTAATAAAGATGGCGACAATCAATTCTAATAAATGTTTTACCAAAATATTGAAAGTAGGCATTTTAGGCTAAAATTTTTATGTGCATAAGTATACCCAACGATAAGCATGTACATGTAATTACATGTGATATGTAGTTTTTATGTGCACATAAATATAATTAATATGTGAATTTAAAATATAATACATAAAATTTGCAAACGCAGTACAGAGCTGACGCCTACCAGGATCAGCTAGCCAGTCGGGCGGACGGGTAAGGTGAATTGCCTGTGTTTTGAAGAGAGGATCGTGACATAGGAAGAAGCGGAAATCCGAACCTGCGGATTTGCAAGCTACGCCTACCTCGCTCTTTGACCGACAAAGAAAAAGATTGTAAATCAAACAACTGTACTCGTTTGTAAATACCGAACACGTTTACTTTTTGTTGTAGTATTCTATGCAGTATATAGTGGTTGGCACATATACAACTATTTTTGTATATTATAACCTAATTACATTATTAATTAAGCTAGTGTGCGGGACTTTGGTCTTGTCTTGATTCAGGGCAAACTTTCTTGAAATTCTCAGGAAGAGAACTTTTTCCTTAATATCTTTTAAACGGTTTGATCAAAACACTTAAAGTTAAGCATTTGCTTCAATTGTTCATGTATCATACACTGTAATAAGTAAACTGAATATTCAGTTACAAATGGATAGGAAATCTGAAGGTATTATCCTATAGGATAGGCCTATACAATTGTACTTTAATTTTTGTTAAAAACACTACCCAGGTAGCAAGGGATGTTATATTACAAGAAATTAACATCACTTTTGGGTGTATTTTTAAACTAAATCATAACATCACATAATATTGAAAAATAACATGTATTTAACATCACATTTGCAACGTAACACGCGTGACATGACAACCATGTTATTTAATAACAAATATTTAGCAACGCTGTGAATGTATCGCATGTCACATATTAACGTGGCTTTCACGTGAATGTCAGGTTATTTTGCTTCTCACCGACGTTCGAAGCAAAAAAATCGATATAAGATGATGTTGATAGAGTAAATTAGTATAATAATCTCCAAAAACTTGACGTGGGATCAGCACGTCAAAAACACCCTCCAAATAGCAAATTGCCGCCTCTCCAAACTCTACCCCTTAATAGGCAGAAAGAGTCCCCATCCATTAAAAACAAACTTCTTCTTTACAACCAAACCCTAAAGCCGGTACTTCTTTACGGAGCCCCAGCCTGGAATAAAATCACCCTTAACAAAGCGCTCTCAGCAAAACTTCAGGCCTTCCAAAACAAGGCACTCAGAATATGCCTCGATGCCCCCTGGTTCATGAGGAACAACCAGATACACAGAGATCTCGAAATGCCCCTCCTAAAAACGGAAATCATCCGCTACAGCACGTCTTTTATACAAGACAATTTAGATCAACCAAACCCCCTCATTTCAAACTTTCTAGATTACGATCATGAAATACACAACACTCACAAAAAGATCAAAAACGTCCTCAACCAGTAATGGTACCCACTAATACAGGACAGATGCATTCCCAGCATCAGTGAGATAGTCTTACTCCTCCCGCACATCCCTCCTCTCCATATCCCATCCCTCCCCATCCCCCTCCAACCCACTCCACAGCGCCAAATTATGACAGATGCAACTCGCATCAGTGAGCAGAGACTCACTCCCCCCAAATTATGACAGATGCAACTCGCATCAGTGAGCATAGACTCACTGCCCCAACTTTCAATTCAGATTAAATATTTTTTTTAGATAAATGAGCCATAGGCTGCGCCTGTCTCTTAAAGACCCAAACAAACTATTGATGATGTAAATTAGTATAAGGAAATTGTATACACATTATACGATTTCCAATGGATAGGGGGCTCTGCCGGGCTTCTCAAGACCACGGACACGGATTAAAGGAATATATTCTACGCTTAATCTGCAATTTCGTATTTAGAATCTATCTGTTTCAATCTATGATTGTTTCAATTACTGATTGATTTTAAATCCGATTTTTTTATAGGGTTATAGGGTTTCTAATGGTTTTAATTTAGAAAAAGCTAATATCCTAGAATATTATTTAAATATTAAAGTACCAGTAAAGGCATCCATAAGATATTAGATATAACAGGAATGTGGATTTATGATGTCACAAACACGTTTTTTTCGGGATGTCATTGTGTGATGTTATTAGGGGCGGACTTAGGACATCCCCACCATGCTACATTCTTGTTAAATGAGACTACAATCTTAACATCACATGTCACATATTAACGTGACTTTCACGTGAATATCATGTTATTTTGCTACCTGGGTATGGTTCAAACGTCACGTACTTTAATATTTAACGGACATGAAATGTTGCGTGTTTTTAACAAAAATTAAAGTACAATCGTATAGAATAATAACTTTAGATTTCCTGTCTATTTGTAACTGAATATTCAGTTAACTTTTTACAGTGTTATAACATGTGCAATATTTCTTCAATTCAAGTCATTGAGTAAAATGTTCTTTTCACAGTGTGGGTTGACATGTTTTTGCATAACACAGTTTAATCATGGTCGTTTAAAAAAAAATTCAGCTGTTTTTCATAAAACAATTTCTAGTTAGCCATGACCATCGGACAGGTTTGCAGACATTAACGGCCGCCGGAAATCAACGCTAGTCTGCAAAAAACGACGAAAAAGTCGCAAGAACCTCGCGTCTATATAACATATAACATTGTAACCTGTTTTAATTTGCGGAGATGCAATCTCTATTAAAATACCTGTCTATATAAGTAGATAAAATTTATGTCCATTATTACTTAATTGCTATGGCTCTGCAATGACTGAGGTGTAGTAATTATTATTATTATTTTGTTATTTTTGTATAATTAAATATATCTTGGAAACCTTGAATATGTAGTTGACACATCGGACACGCATAATTTTTAAAGTGTCAGAAGTCAAAAATTTGCGATAAGGCTCACAGAAAGAAATACAGATTGTTGAAATCTACAACAATAGTATATTAAAGTACTAGTTTCATAACATACGTTTTCAGTACACGAGAAGCTTGCGGCGAGTTTTCTAAAGTACTAGTGCCCTAAACACGTGTTATGAAACGAGTGCTTTATACAATTTTTTCTATTTTGCTCTAAAATTTAAAAAACTTACATTTAAATTGATGACTGATTTAGGGATTTTTGTTTTGGATTGGCATTACAGTTTACACCATGTTTAAAATTCTAAGAACAAATGATATTTTGATATATTTTATAGTCATCTCTTCTCTTTTTTACTGCAATTTACCAAGCCACAATTTTAACATGGTAAAAATAACCTAAACACAAAATTTTGTAGAAAATTCAACTTTAAAGCGACATTGACATTTGCACGGAAAACGTCAAGAGATAGGCCAGGTCTGTTGCCAACCCAAAAGAAAAAAAAGTAGATACCTCTTATGGGCCTATAAGAACATGCAAAATGCGTGTGATTATGAGCTTATAAGAGTCGCGAAATAGAAAAAAAATAAAAAAGAAATACAAAAAAAAAAATAAAAAAAATAAAAAAATATTTTACATAATTTTTTTTAGTGACCACTGGTCCTGGTCCAGTCGCAAAAAGTATTAATTTATATCCCCTTGAATCAAATTACCCCACACAAATTTTTCCAAACACAATCCCAGTTGAAAAAATTGGATAAGGAACCTATGATCCATGTTTAAAGTGAATTGTTTTTGATTACCGATTTAAAGATATAATAATAATTAATTTTTTGGCATGTGAGTCATTATAGAAAATAAAGAAAATTTCTTTAATCTTATTACATATTTAAATTTTCTCAATTGTAATGACAATTTTGCAATAGTATTATCAAATAATAAATTCTGCATTTAAATTCATGCGATAAAAAATTGAATACGTTTAATTTAACAAAATGAAATTGAAAACCACATTCTGGGTCGACATACCCATTTTATTAAGATCATTACTCATATGAACTCGTCCAGGAGAAAGAGAAATATTTGTCGATTAAATATTATTGTGAGATGCCCTTAAATATCACCATTTTTGTTTGTTATTGTTGCTGTTGGACTAATTTACAAAACTACAATTTTAGGAGTTTTTCCTTCCAAATTTGGCTCAGTCCATGAAAAAATTGAACATCACGGCATTCAAACCTTAACAGTCAAATTTAGGTCTTTTGGAAGAGGCTTTACCCAAATTTGAATGAGCATAGGAATATAAAGGATATTCTAGAGGAAATTCTATACCGTGGAGTCATTATTTTACAAAATTAATAGTTGTTGTTTTTACTCCTTTCCACGAGACTTTATACCTATTCCATGAAAACAAGGTTTTAAAATAGTATATTTTTACATGGTGAGCTAAACTATATAAGGGAACGTTTAAGTATTACGTAACGCTCCTAGGGGGGGCATTTTGGAGTGTAACGCCCATGTTAATGGTATAGGAAAATAGCGTTACAGGCGGGGGAGTCTAAAATGATCAAAATTTGCGTTACGTAATACTCTAACGTTCCCTAACAGACCAATTTCTGATCAGCAGACTGATACAATACTATTTTCTTATGTACAAACTTATAATTTTAAGACTCATATGTAGATATGACAAGAAATCAGGTTGTTTGACAATTGAATATCGTCGTTAATATTACACAATGGTCCAACCAAGAGTCATGGCCCACATAATATGTATATATTATATAAAAATGGAGTTCTTTATTACTAATGTTGAAATTAAAATATAGAGACTAACTTATTTTCAAATATATTTTTTAAAAGAACTTCTTAAATAAGTTTTTACATGTGATAATTTGAAAAAAAAAATTAGAACCAAGTTTTTAGAAATAACCTTTTTTTTTGGAGTCTAAAATAAGTAATTCCAAACTTTTATTATTTTAAGTATTTTTTAGAAACAGTTTTTAGAAGTATTTTTTAGAAGTAATTTTAAAGAAGCAATTTTTTACAATGAATTTTTTGGAAGTAATTATTTAGAAGTATTTTTTTGGAAGTAATTTTTTAGAAGTAATTTTTTAGAAGTAGTTTTTTAGAAGTAGTTTTTTAGAAGTATTTTTTTAGAAGTGATTTTTTAGAAGTAATTTTTTAGAAGTAATTTTTCGGAAGTCATTTTCTAAAAGTATTTTTTTAGAAATAGTTCTTAAATTAATTTTTAAAGGTAAATGTTTATATGCGATTTTCTAGAAGTATAGTTACTTTTTGAACAAAAAATAAATATTAAATAAATAATAGAAGTTTCCCAAGTTTGAGCTCAATAATCTTGATAAGTATACTAGATCAGTAAATCTGGGTTAGACCATTTTAAACTCTAACCAGCGATATGTTTATAAAGTTTACCCACATTTTTATTGTGTTGTTGAAACTGAACCCCAAGGCACGATCGTATTAAATTGAATATTATATAATCGAATAATTTTTGGCAATAAACGCTTTCACTTTGACCTGGTAGGTGTAGTACCAATTTATAGTACCAATTTATGGTACCTACTCGATGGGTTAGACACGGGCGCAATTTTATTTATATGGTAGCAAAAATTGCTGAAATTTTGAAGGCTTTAGACTTCTTAAATAAACACTTTTCGCAAAAAAAATGAACCGACTTCTGTGTCTCTAAAAAGTACAAAATAAAAAAATACCTAAGTCGGTGCCAATTTCACCATTCCCTAAATTAAATACTAACAATTATTTTTTTATTATTTTAGTATTGTTTGCTGTGAAATTGGCACTTAAGTATTTTTTATTTTTTACTTTTTAGAGACACAGAACTTGTAGATTTGTAACGTCATCTAAGCTAAATTATAGTTGTCCTTCCATCTCGGCAATTCTCACTAAAAGTGCGTTGTGACGTCATTATCTTAAAGATAAATTTCTAAAAAATAAAAGAAGTATTTTTATTATTTTATTATTATTTATAAAGAAATATGACCTTTTGGTCACTTTTGGTCTCGAACTAACCGTTCTTTTTGACCAGATACAGTTTTGTACAGAAATTAATCACCAAGCTATAGCTTTTTAATTTGAAAAATGAAACCGCAAGCAAAAGAAACGATTCAATTGTTTTTGTATCGATTTGATTGGACAGCATTTGGTCTGGATAACTAGATAAGTAATAAGTCAGTAAAAAAAAATTTTTTTTGCACTTTAAAATTAAGTATATTTTAATAATTTATTATAATTAGTAACAATCGAATAAAAAACATTGTATAATACACAGGCAAAAAGTTAAATTTCGATTTCGTAGGTTTATTTCCCTCGGGCCGGCCCTATCGGCCGGCCCTCGGCTTCTAAAAACCTACTCAATCGAAAAATTTAACTTTTCGCCCTTGTATTACAAATAACTAACTAACTAGATAGGGGTAAGACGAGAGGACCTAAGTTCTAGGTCTTAGAATTAAATATTGCTGATAAAATACAAATAATAAAAAGTGTATAAATTTTATGTATTTCAAAGAATTGGCTAAGGATAAGGTGGGATAGAGTGTTGCTTCAAATCAGTCTTTGGAATAATAACCTAATTATTGGGTTGGTAATAATGATAATATTTATTAAATATTATTTAAACAGATCTGCTTCTAAAAAAATTCTCCATCAATTTCGGCAATTATTTGTGTTTTTTTTTTCGAATACCTACACAAAATATTTCGTATTGTATCAATCTCTTCAACCGTGATAATTGTTCCTGGTTTACAACATTTTGTCGAAATTGGGCAACCAAAATACAGGATGTAACAAATCTGAGTGTAAAACGAGGTAGAAAAATAACACAGGCAAAAAAAACGACCGGTAATTAATACTAATGTGGTATTTTGTAATGCGGACGAATATTAGCAACAAAAATATATGTTTGTTTCAAAAACGGAAGTATCATTTTAATGATTTGTTGTTGTACTAGTCAATTTTTTGTGGTAACGCCGGTTAACCAGTATGTATCTCTTTCTCTGTTTAATTGTTAGTTAAAAAATAAAGAAATACATATTCCCCTAACTTGGTTAGTAACCGCTGCTCCATTAAAATCGGCTTCTGTCAGTCAAAATATAACCGTTTAATAAAACATATCTATAATATGGTGAAGTGGTGATTTAAATTAAAAACTGACCAATGAAATAACTTAAAAATGTATGAAGTATCTTTCCCAAGATCATTTCCAAGATCATCAGGTCATAAGGCAAATCTTCATCCCACCCCAACTCCAATTTTCTTATTCCTAATTCGATAATTTTACGCTTCAGGTAATTAGCCTAAAATTTCTACATTTCAAAATTTCTTTCAGTAGGCTCTCATATGACTAAGACATAATAATAATAATAATATATAGTTCTTTTTCCTAATTTTATTCAATATGCTGTCGTTCGTAACCGAGAAGTAAACTGTAAAATGTTTGTGCAAGCATTTCCGATTTTTCGACATAAAAATGATTTTTGGTTGAAAATTTTTGGTTGAAAATTGTTTTCAATATTTTTGCCAAGATTTTTAAGATTTTTGAAACATTTTGAAAAGATAAAAATTTGTTCTTTTTATAATGGTTTACCTCTAACAGAATCTACACTGAATATAATTTTGCACCGATGAACACTTTATTGCATCAATGCTTAAAATTCCTTGCCTTTATGCATAAATTCATTATAACAACGATTTTTTTTATTAAATAAATTTTACATTAAGACAACCAATTTTTTGCATTGATATAATAAAAATTTTATTGTCACAATAAAAAACGTACATCGGTGCAAAATCAATGTAATTTTATTGATATGACGTTCATTTTTATTGATATCACGTTAATTTTTGGTTCAGTGTATTTGTTCATTTTATAGTTAAAACTCTCCTATAACACCCCTTTTCAAAAAAAATCCTATCTATCCCTATTGTACGAAGTTTTAAGAGCCTCTTCTTTTATTTAAAATTAAACGCAGTCAAGAATAACACTAAGCAATCAAGAAATTAAAAAATATTTATGCGTGCGACACCGTTCCGCACGCTCGTAATAAAAATATATATATTGAAATATTGAAATCTTTAAAAAAAACTTAGTATCGTTTCGAGACTATTAGTAAAGCAATAGTACCAACTATTTCACACCAATTAGATTCAAAATTGGCCAAATCGAGAAATGCCGTCATCTTCATTCGACATTTAACCATCGTTTCCTTAAAAGAACCACGTATGTGTTGCAACGCGTAAAATATTACCAAATACAGGTAGATGTCACTTGTCGGTATTTCGAATGTTTTTTTTTATTGTCGATTAAAGTTACAACAGTTTTGTGGTTCTTTGTCAATTCTGTCTCTAGGGACTATAGTATTTATGTGATTGTAATTTGTTTTTGATAAAGTGAAGGTAGTCTAGAAAAAAAAAGAATCATTCCATAACACTGCTCTACACTGCTCTTCTACAGAGGAATTCACTAATTCTTTAAAAAGTCTTTAAAAAGTGCATTTGGCATTAGAACTTTTAGTGTTGACATATGTCAAATAAACTTTTTAAAGCCTTTTTTACCCATTGGCCTATTAAATAATTGTGTAAAACTGTAAAAATAAACTAACTAAATGTAAATTACACTATAATGTATGTATTGTGTTTGACTCGGTAAAAATATATTTTTCGGGGACCCCATTTCACCACCTTTTCGGAGCTTCTAAAGTCCAAAGGAACCCGATCCAGGACCTAACGACCTAAGACTATGATGATGATGATGACGATGACGATATACCCACTGATAAGAGTATAATATAATATGCAAAACATTAAACGATTTTTTACAAAATTGTGTTACTTAATAAATGTATCCTTGACAGCCGTGGTCTGTAGACTGTGTAATATTCGGCCTGCGGACAAACTACACAATTTGTCTGCATCATTCCGATCGTTAATGATTTTTGCAATCATTTATTAACATACATAATGATGTCGTGTTCGTTTTTTGTTTTGTTTTGACAGATTGGTGTTTCCTAACACCGCACTATGGTCCCCGGGACCCTCATTTTTGGCATTAATTCAACGAACTAAGAACTCTTCTCTCTAGAATACGCATACCGTTAATATAAAGTGTCGCCAACATCTCAGTTTGTTTGTAAACAAATAGTAGATATATTCATATATTCATGGGAGAATTAGCTCAGCGGTCTAAGGCATCGATATAGCATTGACACTGAGCTAATGATCGTGAGTTCAAACCTCACTGGCGCCGATTGCCTTTTTCAGTTAATTAATAATTGAAATTTGGCGAAGGCGTACTCCCTAGATATATTGGTTCGAAAGTCAATTAAAGCTGGTGGTTCCCTCTACTACTAGCCCACACAAGTCCTGGACTTAGGGGATGCTTAATTAAGTAGAATAGTACGAGGTTAAAAACAAACAAACAAATATTCAGGCCTGAACAATAACAATTACCAGTAACTGTTATTGTTGTCTCTGTTAGAACAAAGCTGTGCGAGTAAGACAGACAAATGTATATGTTGGCTACGTTTTTGTCAGTTTTTACAAATAAAATACTTATTCTAGAGAGTTAAATAAATATATGAAGAGAAAAAAATCTACTTTTTTAAGTTTCTTTTTTCGTAAAAAAAATAAATTAAAAAAAAAGTTTTTGGAAAAAATTGTTTTTACCCCATTTTACCCCCTTACCCCAATCTGATTTTTACCAAAAACAATCCAAGCCTAGAACCTATGGTCCAAATTTGAAGTCTTTAGCCCGAAGCGTTCTTGAGTTATCGTGGTCACAAATTTTCCGGACACACACACCGATCGATCGACCGACAGACAGAATTTTGTTTTTGGCGGAAATCATATTTTTTGGAAACGTAAAAAAGCAATAATTTTTTTTTCGATTTTTTTTACTAACGCAAGACTTTTCTTGGGGAAGGTAATTATCTGTTGTATTGAACAGGAACTCAAAAAATTTATCGTTAACATATTTTTTCCAAATATATATTTTTCAAATAATAAAATAATAAATATAAAAATAATTTTTATACGTAGTATAATATACCATATATTATAAATATTATAATTTACAATATTGCAAACATTACTCTGAGAAAACTACTGATGCCAATATAATAAAAATAAAAAGTAAATTGAACTTGTGCAGCATTATTTTGGAACTACAACTTTTAGCAGAACCCTTGGCAGAATCCTTGGCAGAACCCCCTTTTTCAGAAGGTTTTCTTTTATCTTCGGAATTGCATAAGGCTTTGTCGCAGAAGCAATCTTCATCACCTGGTTTCTCTCCAGGTCTACAACCAACTGCACCCTCAAAACAACCTCTCGTTACTTCACCAGCAGCATTAGTTAGAATCCCACATGTCTTCGTCGAACATTCCTCTTGGTTCGTATATTTATCAATTCTCTTGCACATCTCACCATCACATTGATGACATTTTAATTCCATGCTTAACTGAATATTTATTAAAATAACTAACAAAAATATTTTGATCATTTTTGACTTTGACAAATTTTACTTTTAGTAAATAAATTTTATTTTATTATCTGGTAACATGATTGTTGATTTCTAATTTTAATATAGATAACAGTGCCTTTAAGCTAGACATCTTAGACACAAGTAAACTCAGACATATCTCCCTATATAAATATATAGGGACACTTCATCTGGGTTTATTTAATTTTTAACCGACTTCCAAAAAGGAGGAGGTTATCAATTCGACGTGTGACTTTTTTTATTTTTGTTTTAGTTTGTTTCAGCATAACTTTGTAACGAATGAACGGAATTTGATGAAACTTTTTGCAACTTAAAGAGGGCATTCCTGAGGTGGCCCGTTTCAATTTGATGCTCGGATAATGCCGGGTAATTAAGATAAATCTAATCATTTTAAGGCAATTTCAGTTAAAACCGGCTTAATTTGGTTCTACTACCAACCAAATTTTTAGAAAAATATCGGATAACTCGGATAAGCCGGATAACTTGACTAAGGGGTCACTCAAATATTACGGCACACTGAAAATCTTTTAAATGCCGCTAGACTTGATTCTCTGGACCTGTAATAGTAAAATACCAAGAGAAAATTATCAATTTTGTGATTATACCATAAGGCGTTATTTGATTAGTACTTAACGCTTAAAGTTTAACAAGATTTTCTTTAGTATTTCGTTTAAAATAAGGTTGGTTGGACTCTTGGGCGCTGAAATAAAAATATTACTTTTATTTTTTAGAAATTTATCTTTAAGATGATGACATCAAAACGCACTAACAGTACAGTAAAAAGTTGTAAAATGTGGATGCATTTATAAACATGTTATTGTTTCAATGTTGCTTTTAAATAAAGTGTAAAATTAAGCTGTTTGAATCAAAGAAGAAAAAGATACTGTAAAGTAATAAATTAAGTTAGAATTTATATATTTATTATAAGGTTTGGACTTACAAATATCGGAAAATAAAAATACAATATTTTGTATCTCTAGGTACATTGTTTTATAATCTAATGGAAATAGAAATATGCAATTTTAATAATTATTAAAAAAACAAAACTAAAAATTGTTAATAATCTTCACAATTAATAACAATTAAAATATAATTAATTAAGTATTATTTTTGTTAAAAAGGTGTAGTAAATAAACTACTATAGTTTAGGGACCCTATATATAATGACATTAAACTTCACACAAAGGGTTGAGACACGCTTTGATTTTGAGGTTAAAATGGCAACCAAGCACTAGTATTGTTAAACAATGAAAGACAATGGTTTTATCCAAGGTGCTTTGGTGCCAAATCTAAATCTAGTAATAATTATGTCTAAATTTAATATAATTCTGTCAGATACAAAATCTGAGGTTATAGTTAAATGTCAACCCGAACAGAGGCGTCGATATTAATTAATATAATAATATTGTCATATTTAAGTGTCAGTGTCAAACTGAATATTTGGTCATCAAATTTATTTATTTACGAAATTATGGTTTATAGTTTTATTATTGTACTTTTTTAAAGTGCCTACGAAAATACCTGTACAATTTAAATCAAGATTTACTTATGGAATATACTGACGACCGACAGTGTTCGAATAATCTCGGAATTTTCCCTAAATAGTTGAAATTACTTTTATTTGGAACTGAATTAATTTTGAAGAAAAGAATAATATAAATAAATAAGAGGAATGTAAAAAATTCAGGCATGTACCGAAGAATATGATCAACTAGTAGTTGTACTTTAGCAAACTAAAAATATTAAAAAAAAATAATTTTATAGATATTCCTTTAATGATAACTGCAGGTTTTTCATTATTGTTTTCTATGATAATTATAATAAAAATATACATTAAAACTTTGATTAGAACGTGTTTATTTTAGGCTTGCACTAGGCATGTTTATGTATTTTTTTTATTATAATCCAAAAAATATATTTTTTATTATTTAGTAATAAAATATGTTGAAGATTTTCATATATTAAAGTGTGTGCATACATAACAAATTTATATTTTTATAAGTTTTATACTTCGACGTTTTAAATCATAAATTCACGGCAAAACAGATAGAATTAAAAGTGTACTATCCCAGCCAATACAGGATCAGCCAGGCACTAACGAATAAGGAAATCCAATTCAATAACAAATTAAATATTTTATTAACGAAATTAAGGTAATTTACAAGTATGTATTTTCTTTTCTGCTGTTTGTTACTTTTGTGGTTTTAAATTGTTCAGTTCAGTTCAGCTTACTATTTTTATCTATCCAAAAGTAATAATTCTGAATTTTAAAATTTTTTGTTTTTATTAAAGAGTTATGCTTATTATATAATTTACTGCTTTTCTCGTTACTAATAGTCATCTGCTTTTTAGGATAAGAAATATTTTGTAGATGCATTCCATTAATAAGTCCATTTTCTTTCACAGTTTTTGCATGCTGCACCTGCATGTAAGCTAAAGAAGTAACTTCTCCCAGTACAGCAAAGTCTTGCTCCTTTCTTCAGCTTTTTATTATTTCTTATTCACTGTCATCCGCAAAATATTAAATGTTAATTTTTTGACCTAGTATACTATAGTAACTGTAACTGTTCATTATATTCAATCATCCCCAATTACGACAGTTTACCACTGAACATTGTCGTGACATTTTTTCAAAAAACACGTCTATGGATATTTTGACAAGTAATGTCACTTCTACTATACCAATAGTGCCAATTCGCAAAAAAAAAACATAACCCTGCAGAAATTACTAAATTGGTGTCTCAACCCTTTGTGTGAAGTTAAATGTCACTTTATTTAGGGTCCCTACTATAGTTTTGCGTGTCCAGTGGACTCGCAAAACTACCAGTTCAGGGCATGTGTAAAGGTTTGGACTTTTTGACACTTTTCCTTAAAAAATGCCATGAAGAATTTATTAATCAGGAGTCATATCGACACTCCCATCCAACAAGGATGTAACTCAAGTTAGACCCATTTTGAGTTATACTCATAGGTAAACGCCTTGAAAAAAGATACACATGGTGGTAATACTCAGATTTCTCCACAGGCTATTTTAACCAAAAGTTTACCTAAAAACACTAAAGTAGGATATTCTAAAATTGAATATTATCAGAAACAAACAATAAATAGAAAATTAATACTTATACAGTTAAATAGAGAATTTTATAAGCTTTCAAACGATGTATGACGTGGTTACCTTTTCTATTTCAATCATTAGCCCACCCTTAAATACAAAAAAAAATATTTTAGAAATTTAGCTGTCATGAAAAATGACAATATATGAGTTACGGCTTTGTTGCTTGGGGGTATCGATATTGTCCTTTTAAAGTATTATTTGAAAAGGTTTGTATCAAAAAAATGTTTATTTTTTACAGGAGAAGTAACAGCAAATCCTTGAATAATGTTTGCCAAACTTTGTTTGGTATGTTGTAGTAACAGTATTTCTCCTGAAACGATTTTTTGCACAACACTACATGTTAAGAAATCAATCATAACCTTATTTAAAACAAATAAGTTTTATGTTTGGGTCATGATTTGCAAATTTGATTGTATCGGCTCGAAACAGAGAACATAAAGTATGTTTTTGCCAATTGAAACAACTAATAGAAATAGAAAGTGTTGGTGATAATTTTTCGTTTGCTTTAAAATACAGAAGTACACAGAAAAACAATTTAAAAATTTCAAAATTGATAACGAATTTGCTTAAAAATTATAAATTATAAAAATAACAAAAAGCTAAAAATCTACTTCGTTGCGTTGGTATGAACTAATAAAAGGTAAGTAGAGGAAGCTGTAAATAAAATACACAGTCTTAGGAACAATTACAAAATGAAAATGTAAAGGAAAAAGGCAAAAGCTACATCATTTGGAGAGTTGCCGCTAGAAATGGGGGGCACAAACAAAAATTCCCCAAAGATTGCAATTTTCCCAACTTTTTACTCAAGATTCCAATTTTTTACCATAATTGAGATTTTCCCAACATTTTTTATGCTCGTGAAAAGACAAAAAACTTCGTATATTTTCCAACTCGTCAGTTGATTCTTCCAACTTGAGAATGGTTCTGGAAAATGGCGCCCCCACCTCCCCCCACTACGATCATATGAAAATTGGGGATGAAACAATAAATAAAGCGCATAACTAACCATAATACATAACATACTATACTATAATATATTATTACTACAGTCCGTCCAAATATGCAAGATAGTAGTTTAAAATTCCCACGATTTTTAAGCTACATCATTGGTTAAAAACTTGTAACTTTTAACATATAAAATATTGTGACATTTTTTGTCTATGACAATGATTGACGTTCATTAAAGCTAATAAAAGAAGAGAAAGTTACATAAAAAAATGGTTATACTTAATGTTATTTTGTATGGTATTGAAAAAGGTAGTTTTTTGGTTTATTCTTCATACACTCACACTAAATTAGCATATTCTATATATTATACAATCGTAAATTATATTGAACACAAGGAAAACGTCAAATTTTTAGGTTACAATTACAACTTAAGGCCTATCCAGAGGCTCGCATAACAACCATTACAAGATACATGACGAAACATCAAGCCAATCCTGGCATCGCATTCTTATGTAATGCTTGTTATGCGAGTCTTTGGATAGGAAAACAATACCGTCATCTGTTAAATTTTTGATACACTACGATTAATGCATAATTGTGCTATTTATGGTGTAAAACAGGCCGCGTCCCTTACTATCTTGCATAATTGGACGGAGCATATTATTACTAAAGATTATAAAGAGTAAGAGATATTAGGAAAGGATTTGGATTGAGACTGTGAAGAAGTAAATAATATTTAAAATTTTATTTGCAGTGTAGAGCATGTAATAATTTAATAGCTCGACATGACATGACGCAACTCTGCTATAATCTGTAGCGAATAATTTCAAATCTACGCCGTATAAGTAACGCGTAACCCTGCCCCCTATTCAGAAGTGAGTCCCGCCAAACCTAGAAGGTGCCGGTTGCTCCACTTTTGACGGATACGACACACGATTTTTTTCCTGACTTTTTTGCGTGGATTGTACTATTGTTTAATTTTCAAATCCTGATGGAGACGTTGATATAGGCTACCCAGGTAGCAATGACATTCACATGAAAGCCACATTAATATGTGACATGTGATGTTAAGATTGTAGTCTCATTTAACAAGAATGTAGCATGGTGGGGATGTCCTAAGTCCGCCCCTAATAACATCACACAATGACATCCCGAAAATAACGTGTTTGTGACATCATAAATTCACATTCCTGTTATATCTAATATCTTACGGATGCCGTTACTGGTACTTTAATATTTAAATAATATCCTAGGATATTAGCTTTTTCTAAATTAAAACCATTAAAAACGGTATAACCCTATAAAAAAAATCGGATTTAAAATCAATCAGTAATTGAAACAATCACAGATTGAAACAGATAGATTCTAAATACGAATTTGCAGATTAAGCGGAGAATATATTCCTTTAATCCGTGTCCGTGGTCTTGAGAAGCCTGGCAGAGCCCCCTATCGATTGGAAATCGTATAATGTGTATACAATTTCCTTATAATAATTTACTCTATCAACATCATCTTATATCGATTTTTTTGCTTCGAACGTCGGTGAGAAGCAAAATAACATGACATTCACGTGAAAGCCACGTTAATATGTGACATGCGATATATTCACAGCGTTGCTAAATATTTGTTATTAAATAACATGGTTGTCACGTCACACGTGTTACGTTGTAAATGTGATGTTAAATAGATGTTATTTTTCAATATTATGTGATGTTATGATTTAGTTTAAAAATACACCCAAAAGTGATGTTAATTTCTTGTAATATAACATCCCTTGCTACCTGGGTATATTATTTGAGATTATTAACTTTTTCTACATATAACGATGCCAAGTCCTAAATACAAGCGAATGGACCCAAGCTTGTATCAAAGGAAACATATCTATTGATATTTCAAATTTTATATTTCATTAGTCAAATTTTTAATTTACTGATAAGTTAATTAAGTATAAACCAGCCTTTAACATATTAAATTTTACCTAGGTAAATGGATTACGAATAACAAAGATATGAAGAACTATACTGGGTGTTAATTAAGTATGTGGCCAAACAGTTTATATAAACATAGGTCCAGTGGTGTTTACAGAGGTAACGCTCGAGTTTTAATTAAAAAAATATATAGTACGCCACTGTTTTTTTTTATAATTTATCAATTAAAACTACACAAAAGTCATCTCTTGAGTTTTTTCGATCAGGTTCTCGATAAAAACGAAAAATCATATTTTTAATATTTTTTCATATATAAAATTTTCATAGTTATTATGTATTTAATACTTATTTTTTCATTTTTATCGAAAGTGGCTAATCTGAGCGAAAAAACTTAAGCAATAACTTGTGTGTAGTTTTAATTGCTAAATCATAAAATTCACATTGAAAAAAAAGTGTCCTACTAATTTTTCTAATCAAAACTCGGGCGTTTCCCCTACGCACGCCACTGGAAAATGAGAAAAACCGTTTTTACTTTTAAAATGCATTAAAAAGTGTACCTTGATACTAAAAAAAAACGTTTAGGGCTTTCGTTTATACTATAATAAACGTTATAGGTATAAAAATAACACCCTGAAGGTTGGTGACATAATTAACACCCTGTATATGTAAGATAGTGTAGTAAGCGATGATGAAACTTGTTTTAAAAAGTAGCCTAAAATAAAATACCTATAAAATAAAAATTTGTATACCGGCAAATATCCTCAGAAGTCGACAAAGATTTAAAACCGCAAACATAAAGATTGTCCATAAAAAGCATCAAGCAAAAAAATCAGATTTTCCTTAAAAGATAAAAATACTTAAGTTCTTAATTAAATATGTTAAAAGTATGTTTCCACTTGTGCCAAAAAAAAGAAAATATTTAAAATATGCTAATGGCCATAAGCACCCTCGTGAGAGATCTAGACACCTATGACACCGAATTTGACACCTGCTTCAGGGAACTTTTCCTGAAGGCAATTTGGACAACGCTCTCAAAATAATAAGATGGGAAAAAACAAAGTGGGCTGAACTGACCACTGTCTTAATTGTGTGAAAATATTAGAAATATTTAGGGTCCATAGCTGCTAAAAGTTATTTTGGTGGAATTTAAAAAGAAGGAGTAACTTTGAATAAACAACAGATGGAACTTTTTTGTGAACTGTACAGCTTTTCTAAAACAATTTGTGGCGTATTTTAAAGTAAGTCTTAAATTAACAATTTTGGCGAAATAAAGTTTGTAGCGAAAATGCATGTAAAATTTGCATGTAAATTTACAATTTTACATGTACTGTTCATATAAAACTGTAAAATTATATGTAAAATTGTAAAATTACATGTAAAATTACAAATAAAATGTTAAATTACATGTAAAATTATAAAATTAAAAATTAAATTGTAAAATTAAAAATAAAATTGTAGAATTACATGTAAAATTGTAAAATTACATTTAAAATTGTAAAATTAGAAACAAAATTGTAAAATTACATGTAAAATTTACATTTATCTGCATTTAATCACATTTACATGCAGAATCATGTGTAATTACATATTTATTTTTACAGTGTAATTGTGACTGTAAATATTATTAACATTAATATCTTGGAATTCCAATTTGCCAATATGAATAACGCAACGGTGCCAAAAAAACTGTTTTCCCACAAATTAGCGAAAATGTGTCAACCACCAAATATTTATAGGAACTGTGTTGCAACCAAAATATAATTAAAATAAACGACGTGCAAACATTTTGTAATCGAAAGATTAAGTGAGCTTTTAAAAAATATTTTGCAAATGTCAAGTGAATCTCGACAATATTTCCTGAAAATTGTGTCGACAGTGTTGCCAGTTTTAAATCATTCAAAAATATTTTTATCCAATACATACAGATAATGAGATAATTACCAGCTTTATTTTAAATAGATAAACTCAATAATAACCACCGCGTGGCTTTTACTTTATTGAGTACTTGTCAAATTATTGTCTTGTAAATGTCATTAAAATTTTTAATAAAAATATGAATTCCTAAGCTATTTATTGGATAAAACCTTGTATGGCACTCATGGGTAAACCGATTTGCCCTCTCGAAAATTAACCTGCGAGGCGTCAGCCAAGCAATATGGGCAATATCTTACTTTACCCACTAGTACCATAAATAACTATTTTGTATGAAATTAAACATTATTTTCATTTAGGTAAAATTTTGTCCCACTAAAAATAATAAATGAGATATCGCTAAAAATTACAGTTTTTGTCCATTTTGCCCCCCTTGCCCTAAGCTAATGTTAAGAATATTTAATGTGACGCAAATAGAAAAGGCCCTGAATCTTTTGATAAAAGAATTTTTCAAATCGGACATTCGGTTAAAAAGTTTACATACAGACCGACAGACAGACATTTTTTTAACACCCCCTTTTTTCACATTTTCTCGACGTTTCATGACATTTTTATATTTTTCATAACGGGTGTGTAAAAATCTACTATTTTACATCGGCACTTAGTGCTACTAAGAGTGCCGATGTATTGAAATCTTCGCCGAAAAGTCAAAATCTTAGACCACGTTTTTTTCACGTTTCTCAACGTTTTAGACCATTCGAGTCGAAATCAGTTTGGACTTTTTGTATTTGGTTAATTTAGCACTTATATAAAAGATAATTTTAATTTGGTCAAAAAATGTTATAAACAACGTTTTCCTAAAACGCATTGTTTTCGAGATATTGGCGTTTAAAGCAGTAAAAGGTTTTTTAGCATATCTCACATATTTATAACCCGATTTCAAAAAATTATATTTTAAATAAAAGCTCTTTTTAAGCCCTATAAAAAATGTTATATACAGTTTTTTGCTAGAATATAATGTTTTAAAGATACAGAATTTAAAATCAAACAAAACACCTAGTTTGAAATTTGCAAACTAGATGGCTCTAGTGTACAATAGTGCCGATGTTTTGACAGGGTGCTTGCAACGTTTCATCTAGTTTATAATTTATAGCCTGGTTTTTTCTTTTTTTACTTTTATATTTTTTTTATTTAATGAAAGCAAAAGTTGTGAAATAGGCAACACCGCAAAAAGGGGGCCCAAGCAGCATTATTTATCGAAGTGCGTGGTCCTTGACCGCATAATCCCATTAACTGGTGCTCTGCCCTGCTAAGACAAGTTGTCCTATCTGCAAATTAGATGTTTGAGATATAGCCAGTTTTATTGTTTTTGTTTGCACTTTTTGAAAACATGTTTAAATAAACATGGCGTTGGTTTTTGCTTTATTTTAAATCAAAAATACGTGATATCCTTTGAAAAAAAAAATGTTTTTTTTTTTGTCAGAACATTAAATTTTCATACTAAATGTTCTATCTGAGAAAACTAGGACAAAATGATCTAAAAGGTGCAATAAAATTACTAAGATCTGTAAAGTTTGTCCTAGTCCTGAATTATTCGTCTAGAAAAGACTAGTTAGGACAATTTTATTTAGAAAACATTGAAAATTTCCACATAGGACAAACATCTTAGGCTAATTTTTAGGATTTGGCTTTACGATAGGACATTTCTTTTTAGTAGGCACACGGGGCTAGTGTAAAGCAATACAATGGTGTGCTTAAAAAATGAATTTTTGCAGATAGGACAACTTGCCTTAGATGGGCAGTGCTGTCATCGCTTGGTCTCGTTGCCTAGTCCCCCAGTGTGCCCACTCCTGGTGCCCCACCACCACCTCCTCGGCACCGCTTGTGTTTTCAGACGATTCACTTTTGTTTCACGCTCCGCTGGCTTTTGTTTATTATTGTGCAGGAAAAGATGATGCTGCTGCAGGAGGTTGCATTCTTTATAGAAAGCGAATGTGGTTCTACAAAAACGTTTTATTACTTGACTCGTAGCGTTTAATACCCAATACTTGGGAGAAATTTAATAAAGTCCAGTCAAATATAGAAAAATTCCTACTTATCATATGTTAAATGCAATAAATTTACAGGGGCTGATATTTTAGAGGGTCGTAGTGGATAGTAACTCCTGTTAGTTTTTCACCAGGTGATTTGCGTAAGGGGTATCCGCTTGAATTTTAGGGGTGAGTGCGGTTTTCTCGCTAAATATGCTTCTTACGATAAAAATGCATTTAAACAATTTTTCTTGGGATCATTTTTTTAATATATTAATAACAATCGAGTTATAAATATTCAAAAATGGCCATGTTGGGGGTGAAATTGTTTTTTTCGATTTTCAAATTATTTTTTGGAGGATATGAGCAAACTTGTAGCCCTTGAAATTCTCTACAAGTTTTATGTATAATGCATTTTTGTAAGTATTTTGTTACGGTTACAGTGGGCGCTGAAAGTTGGGCCCTTTGTAACCGTACCAAAGTACCTATGAAAATGTATAACATATGAAACTTATAGAGAACTTCAAGAGCCACCCGGTGAAAAACTAAACAGAAGTGACAAAAAACTAAAAGGTGATGTATGCCCCCCCCCACAAACCCCTCAAATTTATTTATTTTTACGTTTATTTAACTATTTTAATTACAAAAATAAATAAAATATTTTTTTTGTTTGTTTCTGTATGGCTTAAGACACGCTCCCAAGAAAAATCCTGGGTGTGCCACTAACTGGGACATTCACCCTAAAATTAAAGGGACATATTTTAAAAGTTTTT
Organism: Brachypterus glaber; assembly: GCA_958510825.1. Taxonomy (NCBI): domain Eukaryota; kingdom Metazoa; phylum Arthropoda; class Insecta; order Coleoptera; family Kateretidae; genus Brachypterus; species Brachypterus glaber. The sequence continues at coordinate 54,170,841 of OY294047.1, read as the reverse complement.
GATTAATTTGTAGATACATAAGAAAATAATTTATATCAGTGATATTATCATTTGCAAAAGCAATACGCATAATAAAATTTGTGATAAAAGTTCTCCACACCCATCATGGTAAGTACCGCGGACTATCAATCTTCTTGGTGCCGGTTGAGTAATTGAGAGGTGTTCGCCTTGGTCCGAATTTGTAAACGTACCGTTTTGGGATTTTGCAGTACTGCCACTACAAGCGACGAAAAAAATCGGATTTATTATTAACAGTCGGCAATGCTTATAGGCCAATCAAAATAGTTTAAAAACAAAACAAAATAAGCAAAAGCAAAAGTTTTTAATATTAAAACCTATGGAGTTGAATAAGAGCGGAGCTATTAACGCAGCGTCTATTAAGTTCTTAGTATCTTAATTAATAATATTTAAGTTATAAATTAACAGTTAAGTTATAACTTAACAGTTAAGTTAGTGTCTTAATTTAAGAGATGAGTCAATGGCTTAATTATTAAGTTATAACTAACTTATTAAGTTATTGTCTTAAAGTTTTAACCTAATAGTTAAGTCAGTTTCTTAATTATTAAGTTGTAATTTAAGAGATAAGTGAATATCTTAATTATTAAGTTATAACTTAATTATTAATAGATTGTCTTAATTATTAAGAGGTATCAATAATTTAATTATTAATTTATAACTTATTAAGTAACTGTTCTAATTATTAAGTTTTAAACTAATAGTTAAGTCCGCGTCTTAATTATTAAGTTACATGCCTTTATACGTTTTTTATATGTTTTTATTTTGTCTATATTAACTGGCTTAGTACTGTCACAATAAGCAACGGAAAAAATTAGTATTTATTATAAACTGTCGGTAATACCTAATCTACCTGGTGGAATAAGTCAGATTAAAATCTACGAGAGGTGTTGTGTAATAAGGTCAAGAATAAACATAATAAACAGGATGTTAACGCATTTTAACATTTAATCACGACAGGCGACAAAATATTATTTTTTTTCTGACCTAAAAATTATGTGTGGATCAACTTTTTTATTTTATTTTTTGCTTGGTAGTAACTATAGACCACAAACTCTAATGGAATGGCAAATTATTTATGTCACCTCGCCGGTAAAACAACAATTATAAATAATAATTTATTATATATTTTATTTATTATGATATTATTAATTGACAAGTATGTATTCATAATAAACGCATTTTTTAATTAAATTAAAACAGACGAAATATGTTTTTGTCATTAATACTTAGGTATAAAAATACAATAATAAATTACAATTTCTAGGAGTAACCTTAGACAACAAACTTTAATGGAATAACAATTAATCTAAATAGAGACCATGTTATTGTAAAAAAATGCCAATACCTACTTAAATGCCTAAGGTTCTATTTTTATAAAGCAAAAAACAAAACAATGGCAGTTTAAAAAGCGTGAAAAAACTATAAAAACAAGAAGACAATTAACTATTTTACTATAAAATAAACTTTTAAATAGGTGTTTTACCCTTCATTTTTATGATTTCAAAATTGTATAATATTAGTCAGTAAAAAAAATGTTATTACGCATTTTATAGTTAATTTTTTTTCGGTGTAATAAAGTCTGTCTCTTTATGTAGATATTTTAATTTCTGTGACACTATTTTGTTTTATTTAAAATGAGAATGGAAGTGTTGCTAATACCTAGTTTAAAATGTCAAATAAATGTTAGGAAAGTTTAAGAAAAACATTTCGAATAAGAACCTAATTATTTTTTCTTAATCTAAAACAGCAAAGTTTCGTTATTTGCTAGAAGCGACGTTCAATTTTAACCTATGTAGCAATATTTTAACGAAATTAGAAAAGGCACAAAATAAGGTTTGGCTTTTCGTTTTAAAATAATTTGATTTTCAGTTTCTTGTAAATATGACAATTGTTTAAATATTTATTAGCTGCCTTTTACTATTTTATTTATTTAATTTACTACTTACTTATTTTGTCGTCTTTTTCTAAAAGCGTGTTTAATGTTAAAACATACCTGCAAAAAAAAAAAAATTTAAGTTTTAAGACACCACTCAAGTACCGTGCGATTATAAAGTGCCGAACACTTTTTAATGCAAAACTGGCATTAGCGATGAGTAAAATGCAAGAAAGCTGTGTGCGTTTTACTGGCCACCGAGATGTTGCACGTAGCAATCACATGGGCTTGTCGCGCACAACTCTAACAGAGGCGTGGCTTCAAACGAAGAGTATTTTCTTTTCAAACTGTTCGGCACTTTATAATCGCACTGTATATATTCTAGAAATTTACGTTAATGTAAAAAATAAACCTATCTTTTTCCATTTATCACTTTACCTATACTCCGTCCAGTTATGCAAGATAGTAAGGGACGCGGCCTGTTTTACACCACAGAGCGCATAAATAGCATAATTATGCATAAATCGTAGTGTATCAAAAATTTAACAGATGTCGGTACTGTTTTCCTGGAAAGGGCCTATCCAAAGACTCGCATAACAAACATAGTACATAAGGATGCCATGCCAGGATTGGCTCGATGTGTCGTCATGTATCTTGTAATAGTTGTTATGCGAGCCTCTGGGTAGGCCTTAAGTTGTAATTGTAACCTAAAAATTTGACGTTTTCCCAACGAACGAATAACTCTTCTCTCTAGAATACGCATACCGTTAATATTAAGTATCGCCAACATCTCGGTTTGTTTGTAAACAAATAGTAGGTATATTCAGGCCTGAACAATAACAGTTACCAGTAACTGTTATTGTTGTCTCTGTTAGAACAGAGCTGTGCGAGTAAGACAGACAAATGTATATGTTGGCTAAGTTTTTGTCAGTTTTTACAAATGAAATGCCTATTCTAGAGAGAAGAGTTATTAGTTCGATACGTTTTCCTTGTGTTTAATATAATTTACGTTTGTACAATATGTAGAATATGCTAATTTAGTGTGAGTGTATGAAGAATGAACCAAAAAAGTACCTTTTTCAATACCATACAAAATAACATTAAGTATAAACATTTTTTTTTATGTAACTTTCTCTTCTTTTATTAGCTTTAACGACCGTCATAGACAAAAAATGTCACAATATTTTATATATTAAAAGGTACGAGTTTGTAAACAATGATGTAGCTTAAAAATCGCGGGAATTTTAAACTACTATCTTGCATAATTGGACGGACTATACATACATCTGTACAATACTTTATTTATTTTCCGGATTTATTATTTTTAGAAATACCTTAAAAAAAATTTTCTTCATAAAATACATTCCTTTTAAAAAGGACCTTTTCTCAAATTTTTTCAATATTTTTAATATTTAAAAGTAGAGGTGGCAAAATTTTCACTGAAAAAAGGATCAGTTAAATTTTATGCAAATAAAACAAAAAACATCCAAACCTTGAGTAAATTAAATTTTACATTGTTCAACACGAAAAATGTATGGTTAAATTGTTCGATACCAAAAAATTTCCTTTTAAATAAATAAAAAAACAAATGTTGCAAAGGAAAATTATTGCATTAGGTTCATCCACCTTTTATTTAACGATTCGTCCTTAGACCGATAAATCAACAAAAAGAATCCGATGCATTTAACAAATCGTCGTCATTTCCATAATGCAACTATTGTTATTTAGATCAACTTACAGGACAGTACTTTATTAAAATTTTCTAAAGTTTTTTTTTGACAAGCCCATGTGATTGCTATGTACAACAGCTCGGTGGCCAGTAAAACGCACACAGCTTTCTTGCACTTTACTTATCGCTAATGCCAGTTTTGCATTAAAAAGTGTTCGGCACTTTATATTCGCACGGTATATATTTCTAATAGCTCTTCTCTCTAGAATAGGCATTTCATTCGTTAAAACTGACAAAAACGTCGGCAACATAAACATACGTCTGTCTTACTCGCATACCTTTGTTCTAACAGAGACAACAATACCACTTACTGGTAATTGTTATTGTTCAGGCCTGAATATACCTACTATATGTTTACAAACAAACCGAGATGTTGGCGATACTTTATTTTAACGGTATGCCTATTCTAGAAAGAAGAGTTCTTAGTTCGTTCATATATTTATATGTCCTTGATAAGGACTAAGGAAACGTTCAAATATTAGGTAACGCGCTAGGGGGGGGGGTCTCGAAAACGTTACGCCGCGTTATAGAGTGGGTGTCATTAAAAATGTTTCGTAAAACTTAAAAACTTATAAACTTTTAAAATGTTTATTGGATCACGTTTTTAACAATTATCTAGGTTTAAGATACTGATTCGTTGCAAATTTTATTGCACACGGCGTTCACTAAATCCTCTAAACAAAAAAAATAGAGATAGAAAACCATAGGCAATAACTGGTTGCGGAAATTACCTCAAGGCATATCCATAAGCTTGCATAAGAACATAAAACATAAGAATGCGATGCCGTGATTGGCTTACAAGATACATGGCGGCACATCAAGCCAATCACGGCATCGGATTGTTATGTACTATGTTGTTATGCGAGCCTGTGGATATGCCTTTAGACCGGTTTTTGGTTAAAACACGGATGCAATAACCGGTTAAAAACCGGTTTAAACCTTAAAGCAAATTTTCCTTTTAGTTTACTTTTTGTAAAAAAAATGTCACGTAACAAATGCATATTTCATATTTATACAAATAAAAGAAAACAAAAAAAAATATTTGGGTCTTTGTAAAAGGAAAATAATAAAAAGGTATGTTAACACTTTGTTTTTCTCAAAATATGGGCATCTACAGAAATAAACCCGTCCCTGCAGACATCGTTCTCGTATTAATTTGTTTGTTAATTTCGACCCATAAAATCGAAACCATAATGGCGATTGTTAGAGACATCCTTGTGCCTAATTAGCCGATCCAAATGCGTCTACGCATTTTAATTAATCGCATTCGACGAAAAGACGAAACGCGGTGGCGCAATCTATAATGAAGCTTCTACATTTTTAATGCGTTTATTTTTTTTAAGAATAATGAAAATACTTATTTATACTATCAAGGCTCATAAAAATCCAGGACAATTAAATAGTATATTAAAGTACTAGTTTAATAACATACGTTTTTAGCGCACAAGTTTAGAAAACGAGCCGCTTGCGGCTCTACTAAGTTTATTTTTTTAAGGTATAGTTATTTTAAATTTGCCGCTAAATACTCCACAAAGTCCGATTTACACTGAAGCATGTGGCTTGTTTTGAATGTCAACATAACCAAAATTTATAATTTTTGTTTACTTACTTTGTTCTTATGATGTTTTGATGTAAAAAAAGAGAATTGATAAAGCTATTGCTAAAAACACTTTTGTATTCCTGTAGAAACAAAATTTGCTTATAAAATCGCTTTTATTCCAATAATTTAGAGGGATAAACCATTGTTAATGGCACGTTTTACGGTTGTGTAAATTGGGCCTAGTCATTTCGCTTACGACGCATGCGTATCTTACGTTGCTATGGTAATTTCGAGATTGTTTACAAGCGGGAAGGTTTAAAATAACTATACCTTAAAAAAATAAACTTTAGGAGCGCAAATAACTATTTCAGGGCTTTCCTTAACTAATAACTACAACTACAATTCGTTGCGAAAATATAAGTCATTTTTTTGTGGTAACGCCGGTTAACCAGTATGTTACTCTTTCTCTGTTTAATTGATGAGTTAAAAAGAGAGAGAAATAAATATTCCCCTAACTTGGTTAGTAACCGCTGCTCCACAAAAAATCGGCAATAGTTAGTGTAACTATTTTTTTAGTTAATAGTTAATTTATTTTTTAGATGCTGTTTAAACATCTAATAAATAGATGTCCCTAATTAATTAATTTAAAAAGATTCTCCGTGTTATAAATCTGTATTTGTCGAACTAAATATACTCAGTAAGATCGAAAAATCCTCAAAAACAAGCTTTATTTAACCAAAAAACATACTTAGTATGCATTAGCACTTAATAAATTACTTGTAAGTCAAATCAAGTGCAACATGTGGCGTTTGGGTCTCTTTATGACAAAAGCCGCCGTTTAGGGAGTCTCATCCCCTCGTCGAAGTGCAAAAGTCAAGCTGCGACACGAAACTACGACTTTTTACTTTTTTTACAACATATGTTAGGTTTTTTTGGAAATAACACAGTCTGACAAACTTTACTCAAAAATGGTATTTTAATCAGGTTCATAACACATACAAATATGGCATATGAAATTAGGTCAAATGCTTGGCACTCTTGAATACGTCCAAAAGCGCCTTCTCTTAACATGAAAATATAATTCACTTGCCAAGATCTTTCTAATTCTTTAACTTAAAATACTTTGATCTTGTCTGAAATGCAAGTGGTCTTGTCTCAAAAGAAAAATTCTTGGGCCAAAGTATTTAAAATTATTTAATTTTTAACAATCTTAAAACAAGATAAATGGTTTTTGCCTTAAATGCTCCAAGAGAATTTTAAAAATATTTCAAAAGCGACACTTTTCTTGGGACAACATAAATACTTTGGTTTGAAGATACACATCTTTTAAGCTAAAAGAATAACTGCCAAGAGTGTTGGCTACTTTGAGCCAAGAACATCATTTTTTTTCAGTGTAGTTATTTTTGCATAATAGACATAATAGTAGTGTAAGCGTAAATTTTAAATTATATAAACTTTATCCTAATAATATCATTTTAAAAATCTGCAATTCTTCGTGCAAAAACTTTGCCAATCAGTGTAATTTCCTTTAAAAAATCAACATTTCCGAAAGGAAGTGTGATACAAGGATTTTGTTTTTAAATCTGAAAGGATATATAAATAATCTGGATCAAGTGGGCTTGTGCGGCACGTATTTTGAGAGTTTTTTACGGAAATTACGGGGATTATATGTGATAATATGGGGTTTTTGTAAAATGGGTACAAGAAAATGTCTATTGGGGTCGTTTTTTTAGACTTTGTTATTTTTAGGGAAGCGAAAGGGTCAGGATGTGTTAAATTTTAAATAATTGAGAGTAATAAATCTTCCTGTTTTATGCAGGCTGTATATTTTTGCAGGAATATGCCTTCTAAACAGTTCATTAAAAATTATTAAATAAAGCTTTTAATTTGTTTTTTTTTTCAATACATTATTACACTGAAAAAAGATCTGTTAGGGCAACCATATCAGTATTTAAATACGAAACAAATTTTTTTCGAACCTAGATGTATACGAGCTTTTTTTATTAAAATATTTATTGTTGTATTTTTTAGTCCCTATTTTTGATGCTCATAACGTGAAATTTTCTCTTTAACTCCAATTTTCTTGAAAACGGTCAGAGTATTACCTTTCTGATATAATGATAATGATAATTTTTAAAGTCTAAAAATCTATAGAAGTTTGGGACAAAAAAGGGACATCACCCACCCATTTTGCATGTCCCTGGTTAAAATTACCAAATAAAAATTACATAAAATGATATCCTTTATCAATCTTTAGGCATGCGCAAAAATTGGTTACTCTGGTTTATAGGGTTCCAGAAATAATAAATAAAAACTACTGTCCAGATGTACCCTTGGGAGGGTCGTAGTTCCTTAGGAGCTCATTTCCGGACCAACCTTTATAGGAATTTTTTATTATATTTTTTAACGTAGAAATTCTCGAACTTATTTCTAAATAACCCTGTATAAAAAGTACCTATGTACGAAAAATTAAGTTGGGGACAGGGGGGTTAGAAATCCTTAATAAAATTCTTACGTTATTTGTGCATGACCCCTAGATAAAAACTCACTTACATTGTAAGTATGCGTGTACATATGTGACTTTTTGACTAGGTGACTTAATATTTCGATACTTAGCTAAATTTTCAATAAAACATCTACCTTAACACTAACTACCAGTCCTTGGCACATACATTTATAAATAACTATAATTTTATACATAAATATTAAAAGTTCCCATTATAAAAATAATAATAGAAATATTAAAAAAAAAATAATATGCAGACAATTTCATTTTGCAAACATGCGATTGTAAAGAAGTGCAGAAAAAAAAATGAAAATCGTTTGAATGCCTACTTTCAATTGTTTCATCGGAAGATTTAAAAGCAATTATAATGTGCAATTAAAAAAAAACAATTACCTAGTTCGCTAAGTTTCTATTATCTTTATGTATACAAATTATTAATTCCTAAAACTAATGAATACACTCAAAAACCAGCTGAACAGTTGCAAGCACCATGTCAAAACATCGGCACTAGGCACTAATTTGAAACGTTATGAAAAGGAAAGTTGTGTGATCACGTGAATAGGCGACCATTAATACACCTGCACAATTTATTAAAGTTTGAAAGTCTGTATCTCCAAAACGTTACATTCTAGCAAAAAACTGTATATAGCATCCCAGCTTTCTTGACATTGGCGGCGTTTAATGAAAACAGCAAAACTCGTCGAAAGCTGTCAAATCACTACTCTACGCTATGATCAGTTTCGATTGCCAGATGTCGCGGCAATGATTCCTCATCAACGTTTTGAGATGATTATTTTGATTGATTTTTTAAAAGCGCGGGAATGTACTTTTTGTGGGTATTTCTAACCTCAAATAGCGGTTGTGACAAGTGACAGATATTAGCCGTTCAGCAGTTTGCTAGCAAAACTTCTCATTTGATGACTTTTGATTAGTTTTTGCTGTTTCCATTGAACGCAGCCATTGTATTTCTATTTTTATTTCACATTTTTTTCCAACAAACTTTTCTAATATTGATCTTATCTCATTGTTTACAAACTGCTTTACAGAAACAATTAAAAACATTCAAAATTTAAAAATAGCTCATAATAACTGAGGAAAAATACATCACGTTCCCTATTTGTTTTTGTTTGATGTTCATTTATTTGAAAAAAAAAAGTTACGAAAAAAAGTGACAGCAGCTTTGCGTGTCATCAGGCGTTTTTCTTGCCATATCTCTGGGCGTTATTACTTTGTTAGTTTTTTGAATATATTATACAACAGGAAACATGGATTTGCGAAATTCCACTGGTGACTAAATAGTGTTATCCTGTAGAATATTTCCTGGATGCCTAGCAGGCTTTAGAGAATAATCCAGTCGAGAAACATTAAGTTACTTAATTGAAGTTAAAGTCTAAGGTCTGGTGACCATTGCCATTTCATTGTTTTCTTCCAGCTGTATTTTATACAGTGCCTACATTAAGTCTGGAATCACCCGATTAACCTTTCAGTCATAAGACTTTTCAAAAAACGCTCGGACAAGTCGATCTTTGTTTCTTATTATGAAAATTTTGGCGTAAAAAAAGTTATCAACATTTTCACCTCCTTGCACCCTCCCATCACAACTGTTTTTTTTTTCAAACCTACCTACCCCTTGTGATATATCGTTAAAAAGGTTATTTAATAAGATTTCTAACGGTGTATAATAAAGCCTTACTTGGCAAAGGGCTTATAAAGAAATTAGTGGCTATTTAAAAAAAAAAATTTAGGTGAATCCAAACCAAAATTTTCAAAATTAAAAATAAAAATCGACCTGTCTGGGCATTTTTTTTCTTTAACTTGTAATTGGGAAAGATTTTGGTAACTTTTTTTACACCAAAATTTGCAAAATTAAAAATAAAAATCGACCTGTACGAGAGTTTTTTTGGTCCAAAATGATCATAATTTGCGTTACGTAATACTTGAACGTTCCCTTGTCCCCAAAATTATTGTGTATAAATATCAAAATAGCACGATTTGAATGTAATAAATGTAAAGTATATGACTCGGCAAGATACAAAGGAACTAAATCCAGAACCTGTCCATTTGGAAATAACTTTAAAACATATTTAATACAGCCGGGAGAAAATAATGACATTAAAATTGTCACCAGCTCTCCAACTATTAAGTCAATCCATAGAATCCGTAAAAACGGGGCAGCAAAAATTCGATTTTTAATTAATAACTCAAAAACTCTTTGTGTTCTAGCAACGAGGTTTTGCATGTACTCTATTCTTAATAAGGCCTATAATCTTTTGTTATTTTCATGTACCAGGGGCGTGCGAAATGGGGGGGGGGGTCCTTATCACTGTTTTGCTTAAAGTTTTTCCTGCTTTTTTATAGTTTTAAAAAATGCCAATTTGAGTAAATAGATAATAATCTGAAACATCAAACTTTGTTGTATTACTTCCATCCACTCACCTTCTATTTATTTTTATCTTCTTATTTTTTCTCGCACAGTATTTATTTTTTGTAAAGAGTTACAGCAAGGGACAAGATAATGATTTGGTTGTTTCAGGGGATTTTGCACGTAATGGTTACCAATCGTGTAGACCATGTAAAATGTGTGTGTACTCGGTTCAGAACGAGCCTTAAATCTTTTAAAGTTGTTTTCCAAAAAACGACCTTCAGGAGGGGAGCTGTAAGATGAGGGGGGAACATACAATTTTCCAACTCAACTTTCTACCAACTCTGTACCATAATTAGAAATTAAACTGATTTTGACTGAATATCCAATTAATATTTTTTCATCATGTTAAATAATTTTTTTCCTAAAATGCATTGTTTTCGAGATATTGACGTTTAAAGCAGTAAAACGTTTTTTTTTATCATATCTCATTTAATTATAACTCGATTTCAAAAAATTATATTTTAAATGGAAGCTGTTTTAGGGCCGTTAAAACGCTTTGCAGATACAGACTTTTAAGCTTTAATAAATTGTGCAGGGTCATATACAGGGTGTATTTGAAATAGCGTCGGAAATTTTAACAGGTGATTCTACATGATAAAATATGACAAAAAGTTCCTATAAACATATGTCTAAAAATGCGTCATAAGGGAGCTACGCCCCTTTGAAATTGGCTAAAAAAATCGGTTTTTATTTAATAACTCAGGAACCCTTTGAGATATGTTAACGAGGTTTTGCTCGTGAATTAATCCTAATAAGGCCCATCTTTGTATGTCATTTTTACGTACTTATTTAAACCAGGGGTGTGCGAAACGGGGGGGCCTTATCAGTTTTTGTCCCAAACTTTTTTCTGTGTAACTTTTTTGCAATTTTATTTTTGAAATATGATTCCTCAGGTCAAGATACATAAAAAAGGTACTCTTGTTGTAATACTGTAGGATTAACCGTTTTCGAGAAAAGTTCATTTGAAGGTGAAATTTCACGGTTCGAGGACGAAAAATTACATACTAAAATGTCGAAAACCAAAATTTTAATAATGCAATGTTATTCTATATCAAAAACTAAGAAAAAGAGTTTCCATACATGTAGGTCGAAAAAACGATTTTAAAGCTACCATAGCCCTTTAAAAATGGTACATATTTAGGAGACCATAGCTCCATTAGGATTGATTTTTGGAAGTACCTGTATTTGAGTTTTTTTTCTTAGTTTTTAATGTACATTCGCCCTGCATCATTAAAATTTTGGTTTTCAACATTTTAGTATTTAATTTTTCGTCCTCGAACCGTGGAATTTCACCTTCAAATTAATTTTTCTCGAAAACGGTTAATCCTACAGTATTACAACAAGAGTACCTTTTTTATGTATTTTGACCTGGGGAATCATATTTCAAAAATAAAATTGCAAAAAAGTTACACAGAAAAAAGTTTGGGACAAAAAACTGATAAGCCCTCCCCGTTTCGCACACCCCTGGTTGAAATAAGTATATGAAAATAACACATAAAAACGGTCCTTGGTAGGATTAGTTGACGTGCAAAACCTCGTTGATATATCTCAAAGGGTTCCTGAGTTATTAAATAAAAACCGATTTTTTTAGCCACTTTCAAAGGGGCGTAGCTCCCTTATGACGCATTTTTAGACATATGTTTATAGGAACTTTTTGTCATATTTTATGATGTAGAAGCATCTGTTAAAATTTCCGACGCTATTTCAAATACACCGTGTATATCTCGAATTTGCCGTTTTTCGCAAATAAAAAGTGACGACTAGAAAAATAGCATCACCTCCACTCCCAGGTGTAAGGTCCAATATTTTGCCAACCACAAGGTCCAATTTTTCCAACTGGCCTAACATAAGGCATTATCTATCAATTAAATAACTCGCTTAATACAGCGCGAATTTAAAAAATATGCCAGAATTATAGTTTTATGAATTTTTACAAACTAGTGTAAATTTTTACGCTTTCAATTTCCCCATATCCACAAACGCATGTCTTTTCTGGCGTTAATACTCAAATGGGGCTTTAAACTGTCGAACATGTGTAATGCACAGATTAAAATGCAATTGGATGGAAATAAATTCTCATAATAGATAAAATAGCCCCGATTTGTTGTGGCTTGGCACGCGAGGTTTAAGAAAACAATCTAAACACGTCTGCGGCAGTTCTGCCAAAACAGTCATTAAATGATTTTCCTCTAAATTTTTGTAGATAGATAGATAGATAGATAGATAGATATTGTTTGTCAGAAAAAATCTATAACAATTTTACAAAAAAATCATAAAAATAGTACAATCAACAGTACTCTGATAGATATAAGTTTTGGAAAAGAAAAACCGAAAACTTATATACACTGATAGAAATGTTGTTGTAATATAGGCGCCAACCCTTTTTTGTAATATGTTATAACGTAAATATGTTATACGATACAACAACCAAGAACAAAGAGGTAAACAACGCAAAATTGTAATAAATCAACGAACTAATAACTCTTCGCTCTAGAATAGGCATTTCATTCGTTAAAACTGACAAAAACGTCGGCAACATAAACATTCGTCTGTCTTACTCGCACATCTTTGTTTTAACAGAGACAACAATACCAGTTACTGGTAATTGTTATTGTTCAGGCTTGAATATACCTACTATTTGTTTACAAACAAACCGAGATGTTGGCGATACTTTATTTTAACGGTATGCGTATTCTAGAAAGAAGAGTAATTAGTTCGTTGTAATAAATACAACAACAAATGTTATCTCATATCATAGTACTATACTATAGTACAATTTGTGGTTGGCGCATATATAACACTATGCTGTTGTATTAATACCGCTATTATTCTGTCAGTGTATCTTCACAGCTTGTTGCCATCTGAAAAATTCCCACAGTTGTGGCATTTAAAAACTAGTATTTCCGAAATAGCTTTAAAAATTGCATCAATGAATCATTAGCCGATTTTTAAAGAGCATCAAGTAGTCGGTCACCGAAATGTATAAATATGTATATGGACGATGGTATTTGGTTTGGAGAGAGGTATTTTTTCCTCTAGCTTCAAGTGCATATTGCAAATATCTAAAAAAATATATTAAAATAGAGATGGGTCATCTCTAGACTAAATAGTTATTTATGGTACTAGTGGGTAAAGTAAGATATTGCCCATGAGAAAATTTACCTGCGAGGCGTCAGTCAAGCAGGTTAATTTTCGAGAGGGCAATATTGGTTTACCCATGAGTGCCATACAAGGTTTTATCCAATAAATAGCTTAGGAATTCATATTTTTATTAAAATTTTTAATGACATTTACAAGAAAATAATTTGACAAGTGACAGTTGAGTGGGTAAAATAAATAATTATCCACTCAATAAAGTAAAAGCCACGCGGGGGTTATTATTGAGTTTATCTTATAAAATAAAGCTGGTAATTGTCTTTTATCTGTATGTATTGGATAAACTATTTTTATTAATTAGTTTTTATTACATCGGCACTTAGTGCTACTAAGAGTACCGATGTATTGAAATCTTCGCCGAAAAGTCAAAATCTTTGACCATGTTTTTTCACATTTCTCGACGTTTTAGACCTTCCCGAGTCGAAATCAGTAAAAAAAATTTTTCGTCCGTCTGTCTGTCTGTCATCAACTCTATAATTATTCCAACCCGTCAGTGGATTCTCCCACCTTAAGAGTGTTTGAAAGGTGGTGCCCCCTATCCCCATAGGGTCATCCCTGTTTAAAATCTCTTTTCCTTTTTTTGTGTTAAATAGTTTTCATGTCCCATCTCTATCAAAACTACTAGTATCTTCACTTGCAGGCTCATTAGTTGACCCCAATTTCCTAATAGACTTACTTACCTTTCAATTAATTATGCGAATCTTCATTTCAGAATTTAATTGCGTTTTTTTCTCTTAAAAGTGTTTATAGAATATTTGTGACATTCCTTGCAAAAAAGGACCTTGCATACACACACAAAACGTAAACTCAGGGATAAAACATTTCCAATAAATTGTTCTTCTGACATTCTTGTATGATTTCCGATTTTTTTTAGATTTCTATAGAGATTTTTGAGATTTCCGAAAAGATTTCTGAGATTTTTGTTGAGATTTTCGGAACTTTTGGACTTCCCAACGGTTTTCCTAAACTTCTACAGGGACTTCGTACAGTGAATTACCCATGATGGGTGAAAACGATTTCCCATCGATTCACACAAATCATACACTTTTTTCAATTTAACTTGATTAAACAAGACCATATGGTTGATTGAACCATACCACATGTGTTATGTGCTGCACATATCCTTATATACGGTTGTCTGTCGGCATGGCGGTGTGCCATGGACAATATGACAATAACTCGAGTATGCATTGGGATAAGGACTTCGGGTTTGGACTATTGGTTCATCATCCAAAATTCTCGGCTAGGATTCTTTTTGTTAAAAATCGGAGAAGGAGGTCAAACGGAGTAAAAATTATTACCTTATTATTGGTCACGTGGCAAAAATTATTATTTTAAAGGTTTTAAATTTTAAATTTTTAACCCCTTCCGCTCCATTGTACCATCGTTTTCATAATAAACGCTTACACCTAAAAATGTTACAGATTATATTGAACTTTATCAAGGTCTCTTTGACATTTATTTGTCAAATATTATTATGACATTACTTGTCAAAATAATTCACATTAGTTATGCCGCAGCTTACAAATTATCAAAAATGTATTATAACAGCAAGAATAAATTACGGGATAAGTGTACGTGAAATAGCCACTGAATTAAATGTTGCAAACAGCACTATAATGCGAGCAAAGAAAAAACTTGAGGAAACTGGACAGATTAGCAGAAAGCGGGGTTCTGTTCAAAGTAGAATGAGTAGTGCAGAAGAAGATATGCAATTAATGAATTATCTGCGGGAAAACCCTTTCCATACCGGAGTCAGAGCGAGGGAAGAAACTAACTTTCCTGGGTCATAATGCTGAAGAATTACGACAGGGCTTGGCACGCAAAAATTACACCAAATTACACAAACCAACTGTTAGAATTACAAAAAAGATTTTTTTATTTTTGATATCTTAAAATAAGTCACTCTTGATGATGTTTTTTTTTCTTTATATTTTTGAAGACACTATTTTGAAGAAAAAAACATTATCTCATGAACCGTAAGAGTTGTACAAAAAGCGCTTAGTGTTTTGGGAGTTTAAAATCAAGCAGGGCAAGTTATAAAAAGTGACTTTTTTTGAGATCAAATCAAAAATAAAAAATAAATTCCTCTTTGTAACTCTATCTGGAGACATACTGTATATATATCATTTATAATAAAATTTGTTAACCTTTTTGCTTATAAGCATATATGCTTAAAGACAGTTATAGGACTATATAATATAGACTGTACTTTAACCTTACTTAATTATTACGGAAAATGTCAGTGTCAATCTTAGTAAAGTACATATACCACAACTAAATATTTAAAATGTTGGGGTACCTCAGGGTTCTGTGATGTGAGCGTTTTCTATGAAAATGATGGTATCCACGCATGGATATTTTTAGGCATAGCAAAATTTACCACAATATCCACAGTTGCATATTCGTATACGGGATTTTCCATATAAATTTTAATCTAGCATATGGACCTTTTAGGGATTGGAGCGGAAGGGGTTAATAGTTATTTATGGTACTAGTGGGTAAAGTAAGATATTGCCTATGAGAAAATTAACCTAGCTTAGAAATTCATATTTTTATTAAAAATTTTAATGACATTTACAAGAAAATAATTTGACAAGTGACAGTTGAGTGGGTAAAATAAATAATTATTCACTCAATAAAGTAAAAGCCACGCGGGGGTTATTATTGAGTTTATCTATTTAAAATAAAGCTTGTAACTGTCTCATTATCTGTATGTATTGGATAAAATATTTTATTTTTTAACTTTTTCGTTTTTTTTTTTGTGAACTATGAGAAGTCCCTGTTTGGAAACTTGGTAGGCATACTTTTTTATCAAACTGAAAAATAAAACAGTTTTTGGCAACGGGTATAAACCGAGGAGGGCAGAAAATGCTCTCCGTCTATGGGAGCCTATGAGTTTAATAACAACATTATATTTCTTCCCTATAGATATTTTTTATGGGTTGGTATCGTAATTGAACATGGCATATTACGCCTTTTAACCTGACATAACCTCAAAGTCGGTGTCTCATTAACTCGTTATCTAATTGAGAAAATTACCACGGATCTCACCTAATGTTTCTTGAAATTCAAATCTACCCTTCCTTTTATGTGACTAGTGTCTAATAGACGGTGTCTATAATACTTAATTTGGACATCCTCCCATTTTAGAAGAGAGCTGCTGCTAAAAAGCAATACTTTTGTCAAAAACTATCCGAGTAAAAAACCGAATCAAGGCTGCTATTTTAGTGGTTAAAAAAAAAAACTTTTAGTTATATTATTATTACCTAGTGACTGTCATTTTAGGTCTTAAAAATAATTATAAAAAGATAAAGTCCACGTCAAAATTTGTTAAAAATTAAAACCAAGTTTTTTACTTTAGTTCATAATGTGCTTTTAAAATAAAATTTTACATTACCTGAGCTGGTAATACCTAAAATTATATTTTTTAGATGGTCTGTATTATTTTAACTTGCCGAAAAAAATTGTGCCACATCGTTTACTATGAAATTTTAATTAATTAAACGCTGTGTTATATAGCTAGTATTTGTGGATTGTAAAGTAGTAGTTGTATCCCCTTTGCAAAGCTTTAACCCCCTAACCCCAACCCAATTTTTATCAGTCCCATTCGAGAACCCATGGTTCAAATTTTGTCTCAGAGCGTTCTCAACTTATCGTGGTCACAAAATTTTTCTGACAGTCTGAGACACCAATTTTTTTGCAGAATCCCCTTGTTTTAGAAAAAATTCATCTAGGCTTTGAAATAAAAAAAAAAATAAAACGCATAGAGAGTATTTTTCCTCTCTGAAGCGGGTCATGGCCGCCAGAGACCTGGTGGACGTGCACGCGGTGTCGGTGCCGAGAGAGAACCGCCACAAGGAGGAAGCCAAGAAAGGGAAATCCTAGTTTTACAGCCAGGCGGCCATGGAACACTAATTCTCATCTTAGTGGTGGACACAGAGAAATGATGTTAACAGTTAAACATGTAGGCCCTATAACGTAGAGGTTAAAAAAAATTGATTTTATTTAAATAAAAAAAATCTGTTTAAAGAAAAATAATAACCCAGCAAAGAATCGTCTCGTGGCCAGGTGATGACCGCAACGCCAATGGCTTAATTTACTCGATCGTTTGCCATTACTTTCACGATCAGCGGCCGCCTGAGAATTGCTTGTTGGAAAAAAAAATTGATCATTTTGGACCCCCACCCTTCCCCTGTAACGCTATTTTCCTATACTATTAACATGAGCGTAATACTCCAAAATGAACCCCCCCCCCTAGAAGCGTTACGTAATACTTAAACGTTCCCTTAGAGGCACTTAATGAGTTTTTTTTCACTACTAGCTTTATAACATACTATTATTTATCATGTTTTCAGACTGTGAAATCAATTTTCTTCACCTATAGCAATAATATTTTTATCCAATACATACAGATAATAAGACAATTACCAGCTTTATTTTAAATAGATAAACTCAATAATAACCCCCGCGTGGCTTTTACTTTATTCAGTGGATAATTATTTATTTTACCCACTCAACTGTCACATGTCAAATTATTTTCTTTTAAGGGCCACTTGCACCAACTTTTAGTACGGGATTATCTCAGCCAAACCGAGTTTAAGTTAAAAATGCTGCGTTCTGATTGGTCGGCCGTCAATTTAATCCAAGTTTAAAGTTAAATCATCATTGGTACAAGTGGCCCTAAATGTCATTAAAATTTTTAATAAAAATATGAATTCCTAAGCTATTTATTGGATAAAACCTTGTATGGCACTCATGGGTAAACCGATATTGCCCCCTCGAAAATTAACCTGCTTGGCTGACGCCTCGCAGGTTAATTTTCTCATGGGCAATATCTTACTTTACCCACTAGTACCATAAATAACTATTTTCTTTCTTAGTAGGAGAAAATCTTATAAACAAGTGATTTCTGTCACTTTAGATGTTTCAGTTCTTTGTGCAATTTTTACTAGTTAAACTCAACAAAATAGCTTTAAATAACTTTTTATTTATTAAATATAATAAATTATAATTATTACCAATTAATACAATCAATAATTAGCTAAATATTATGAAAAAAATGAAAAAAAAAAAACTAAATTTTTTTAAATGTCAGTTCAAAGTATTTATTTAAACAAATTTCATTGATCAAGGCTACTTGATTTTTATGAAAATGTCAATAAATATAATTTCTGTTAATAATTTATTTTATCATTTGAATAAAAATAGTTAAATAGTGCTAGTAGTGAAAAAACTAATATATAAACTACGGTAGAGAAGACTATTATAGTTTCGCACTCCTAAATCCCTAGCTGCTTGTCTTCTCTACCTTGGTATATAATTATTATTATTTAATTTCAAAAATAACATATAATATGCTATATATACAGGGTGATCCATAACTGGCATGCCAAAATTTAAGAGGTGATTCTAGATCCAAAAATATAAAAAAAGTTCCTATAAAGGTTGGTCCGGAAATGAGCCCTAAGGGATCTAGGGCCCTTTAAAATTGTAATAAAAATAAGGTTTTTAATTATTAACTCGGTTACCGTTTAAGCTAGAGCGGCGAGCTTTTGCATGTATACTAGTATTAATAAGGGCAATAAGTTTATGTTAATTTATTTTTATTTATCCAGAGGCGTGCCCAGACGGACAAAATATATGAGGCTTAAAACATTTTCGCCCCAAACTTTTCTATGTGTATGTTTTTTGGATTTGTTGTAAAAAATATAGATTTCTAGAGTAAAAATACATATAAAATATCATATAGTGTAACACTGTAGGAGCAACCGTTATCAAAAAAAAATGCAATTAAGAGGAAGTAACATTTTGTGCCACCAAAAACGTTACTTTTTAAAAGGCTATTACTCCTTTAATATTAAATTTAGGTGTTTTGGTGTATAATACTTTTTTGCTCAGTTTTAAATGAAGAATCACCCTGCAGCATTAAAATTTTATTGGTGCTTTTTTTTGTTCCCCATTCAATACGTCATCTTCGAAGGGCCGTAGCTCCCTTAGGGCTCATTTCCGGACCAACCTTTATAGAAACTTTTTTTTCATATTTTTAAATGTAGAATCACCTCTTAAATTTCGGTACGCGAGTTCTGGAACAGGCTGTATTATGAACTATTAAACAGACTTTTACCATAAAATTTCCATTTCAAGCATATTTTATTTATAAGGTAAGTACTATAAAAAAAATAGAAGAAAAAATGTTTATGAAAATAGACATAAACCATAAACCCCATAAATCCAAAAACACATGTTCCCAGTTGCATGGTGTCACAATGCCATTCATTATTATTAACCTCATTAAATATAACAAGGGGATGTAAATCGGTACTTAAATATTTAAAGATGCGTTTTAGGAAAAAAAAGCCATAAATATGTAAAATGCTTGACGTTTTACTGTATACTCCTGACAGTGAATTTTCATAGAGGAAAATTGTGTAGTTTTGAGTATAATAAATCGAAAACAATGTAATTTTCAATAAGTAAAGTTTGTTACTTTACATTGAAATTCTTCCTTAATTTACATTGAATGTTACAAAATTTTATGAAAAAAAACATAAAAAACAATACACGTTTATTTTTATATGGTTAAATATTTTTCTGTAGTTTTTATCGAGGTTTTTATAGTAAAAAAGTATGCAAATTTCGAAGTATTTTTCTATTATATAATTGTAGTTTATGTAAAATATTGAAGTGTAAAATTATTTAAAGTTGTGTAAAATTGTTTAAAATTGTATAAAATTATCTAATTACGTAAAATTATGTAAAATTATGTACAATTATGTAAAATTATATAAAATTATGTAAAATTATTATATATTAGGGGCTGTCCATAAATAATGTCACGCAAATTGACCAAAGTTCATGCACTTCATACCCCGTTTCTTGCGTTATTAAAGGCTGTGGAGATATTGTATTTTGGCTACCCCCTAACACCCCCCCCCTATTTGGGAGGTAGCCAAAACATGAAATCTCTACAACCTTTAATAACGCGAGAAACGGGGTATGAAATGTATGAATTTTGGTCAATTTGCATGACTTAATTTATGGACAGCCCCTTAGGGAACGTTCAAGTATTACGTAACGCAAATTGTACCAAAATCCATACAATTCATACCCCGGTTCTCGCGTTATTATAGATTATAGGGATGTCATATTTAAAATATGATATTTTGGCTACCCCCCTAATAGGGGGTGTATTAGGGGGGGTAGCCAAAATATGAAATCTCTACAGCCTTGAATAACGCGAGAACCGAGGTATGAAGTGTACGAATTTTGGTAAAATTTGCGTTACGTAATACTTGAACGTTCCCTTATGTGAAATCGGGTAAAAATATTTAAAGGGATTTTATAAATTTAGTTATAGTTTATGTAAAATATTGCAGTGTAAAATTATGTAAACTTTCGTAAAATTAGGTAAAATTAGGTATAATTATGTAAAATTATTTAAAATCAAGTAAAACTATGTAAAATTATGTAAACTTATTCAAACTTATTTAAAATTATGTAAACTTATGTAAAATTATGTACAATTATGTAAAATTAGGTAAAATTATGTAAACTTATGTAAAATTATGTAAAATTATGTAAAATTATGTAAATTTATGTAAAATCAGGTAAAATCATTTAAAATCGACTTATAAATATTTTTTTAGCGTACCTGTAAAGCTGTGAAGAGTATAAACACGATAAACTTTACCCTAAATTATCTCCTACGAACATATTTAGGGGTGGGGCAGTAGTAAAAATATTATGGCACTTCATTTTGAGTGTAATATTCTCATAGGGCTGCATACCATGGTACGTGGGAGATACCTACCTTCATAGATATTTTCGTGTTATTTTTAATTGGATGTGAAAACAAACAAAAAAAATACTAATGATTTGGTTTGTCAGTATGTCAAAACTGTTTATTAATAAATTAAATTAGTTTATCCAATACATACAGATAATAAGACAATTACCAGCTTTATTTTAAATAGATAAACTCAATAATAACCCCCGCGTGGCTTTTACTTTATTGAGTGGATAATTATTTATTTTACCCACTCAACTGTCACTTGTCAAATGATTTTCTTGTAAATGTCATTAAAATTTTTAATAAAAATATGAATTCCTAAGCTATTTATTGGATAAAACCTAGTATGGCACTCATGGGTAAACCGATATTGCCCTCTCGAAAAGTAACCTGCTTGGCTGACGCCTCGCAGGTTAATTTTCTCATGGGCAATATCTTACTTTACCCACTAGTATCATAAATAACTATTTGTGATTTAACCCGAAATTCTTTATTTAAAACAATATGCTTATTTTCTCCAACTTTCACATAATAAAAATATATTCCTTATGGAAGTTTTTGTTAATGATCTAACCCTTTAATTTATTACGCCACTCCTGTCTGAAGGAAGGATGTTATAAAACGTAATGATGTTTTTAAAGAAAATTGTTACATGGTAGGTATCGTAAGCATCTGGGAGAGACAGATATCCTAATTATTATAATTTATTAATAAGTTGATACTAACTTGAACTTGAAACTTCTTATTAAATCAAAAAAATATTACTGACACCAAAAAAATACTTGCCCCTGCAAAATTATTATAACTCCTTTCCCTCTTAAATGTTGAACAAGTTGAGATATAACTTCTTTTGAAATACATAAATAAGACAACAAGCTATCTTTTTGCATTAGTCAAAATTTTGCGCCCACCTTGGCCCTTGGCGCCCCTACCAGAATAAAAAAAATCTTTGTTTATCCCTGAGCGTTCTACAAAATTTGGCATTTGGCGCCCCTACCGAAAGAAAGAAAAAAAGAAAAAACACGCTCCGAAAAAAAAGCTTGGTCCCAGAGCGTTTATACAAAATTTGGCGCCCCCCCACCGAAAGCAAAAAACATCCTCCAAAAAAAAAGCTTTATCCCTGAGCATTTCTACATACACAATCTGGCGCCCCTGCCAAAACAAAAAACACCCTCCGAAAAAAAAAAACTAAAATAATGAAAATAATACCGTCCGAAAAAAAGCTTTGTCCTTGAGCGTTTCTACATAATTTGGCGCCCCTACCCAAACAAAAAAAACGCCCGCTATTGTTTTAATTTTTTTAAATATAACAAATAAGGATTATTGGGGGGGGGGGGGGGGGTTAATAAAATACCCCGTCTACCCCCCCTATATCTGCGCGCCTGCATAGAATCGACGTATAAAAACAGAAATGGGGTAATTTAAAGTTGATTTAAACCGTCGTATGAGGTTTATTATGAGGCGTGGTCGAGAACGTAAAAAATATTTTACTTTCCCCAAGGAAAGTCCTGCGTCAGTAAAAAAAAATGGAAAAAAAATTATTGCTTTTTTACGTTTCTGGACGTTTTATATCCAAAAAATATTATTTCTGTAAAAAAAATCTGTCTGTCGGTCTGTCTGTCTGGGTGTCCGGGAAATTTTTGACCACGATAACTCAAGAACGCTTCGGGCTAAGGACTTTAAATTTAAACCATAGGTTGATTATCCAGGCTGGGATTGTCTTTGGTAAAAATCGGATATGGGTAAGTGGGTAAAATACCCGCTTACCCATAAATAAGGTAAAAACAGTTTTTTGAATTTATTTTTTATTTTTTTGTTATTCAATTTTTTTTGTTTTTGATTTTAATGAACTTGGAAAATATTATTTTGTTGGCAGCGGTTTTTTTTAGCAACGCAGGAATTTTTTAGGATAAGTAAAATCAAAAACAAAACCTTACCTTTTTCAACCTTTGGTGTCAGCAGCGCCAGCTGTGATCGAGAAGAAGTAGTCAAATTGTGCAAAGTTGGCTCGGCAGGTGTCGACAGTTTCTCGGCTAAGATCGGGTTCGCCGCCGCGATGTTGTATTTTCTCATTTCCAGCATCACTTGCGCACTCTTTTGCTGAATTTCTGAACTAGAAACCGAGTCGTCTGGTACGTTATTGTTTTCTTCTTGCTGAAAGTAGATTTCACATTACAATTTACTATTTAATTGGTTTAAACGTGTGGCTCCATCTAATGAACAGGTAAAGTCTTACACATAATTTTATCTTTTGCCAATAGATGGACGTGCTCACACGCCATCTATTAGACGAAGGACAAACTAGGTAAGCTTTGATGTTTGTTACGACGATCAAAAATAGATGGCGATATGCTCGTTTTGAACAGTACACCGTGTCCAAATAGCCATATAATCTAAGAATATTCTCTAATTATTGTACTGGGAATATGCTTAGAATAAACTTTTAGATATGCTATGGTTATGCTTGAAACTTGGGCTTAAGATGCATAATCTATGCATATATGCATGACATATCCTTATAATTTTCTCATATCATTCTTTTAGTGCATATTCTAAGAAATTTCTGTTAAGAATGTCTTAGAAATTATGCATATGCTAAGAATGTTCTGATAAAAGGTTTATTTGAATTTGCCGTTGTTCTGCAATACATTTTTGACATGTTGGAGTTGTAATTCTACAGTAGCCGATAAAAAATTATACATTTAATTGTTTTTGGTGATTCCAATCGTGTATTATTTGATTATTATTATAGACCTAAGTCTAGTGATTGGTTATTTTATTAAGTCTAGTGTTTGTAAGCTATGTAAGATTGTATTGTAAGCATAGAGAGGTATGTACCTGTATACAAACAAATTAATGCATGAAAATGTTAATATTCCTGAATTTTAAATGTTGTCTATTATATAATAGTTTAAAACATTGTTTTGTACCACACAATGTCATTATTACACATGTCACTATTCTGAATATTGACTACTTTATATCTGACAGATCATTAATCAGGTTAGATAGTTTTGCAAGTTGGATGTTGGGCATATTCTGCAAGATTTTTTTTTAGAATGATCAAAGAAGCTTTCGCATGATTAAAACGGTATCCATTGAATGTCATAAAACCTTCTAAGAACGTTCTACGTAAAACATGGCATATTCCTAGAATCATACAACATTCCCAATATTCTTAGAACTATTTTGTGCTATGCGGGATGTTTAATTTTAATTTTTTTTTGCATACCTTTATGTACTGAGTTCCACTAAACTCGCTCAGGATATTTTCGATTTCGATGGCAGTCGTATCCGACAAATGTTTAAAAATGTCGTCGGTGGGGTCATTTATTTGCGCCTCCTGGATTTGAGGCACCAGAGTGCTGAGATCTTGCTGCGATAATTCGCCCAGGGCGCCGTTTGCGCCTGCTCCGATGTTTTGTTGGCCAATCGCGACTGAAGCGTCCTAAAATACAAAAAAGTCGATTAAAACTGAAAAGAAAAAATTCTAAAATTTTGTGATTTAATTTTTTATTGCTTTGAGCTAAAGACTTTTAATTTTGGCCATAGGTTCCTTATGCAAAGCTCTTGAGTAGGATTGTTTTTTGGTATAACTTGAGGTTAGGGGGTGGGGTAAAAACTATTTATTTCTTTATATACTATATACAGTGCGATCCAAAGGTCACTCCCTCGTTTTTTTTTTAACAAGTTGAGTTGAGTAATTTTAAATAAAAATTTCAAAAAAAATCAAAAAATTGCAAATTTTGGCAAAAAAAAGAAAATTAAACTTTTTGGTTTGGAAAAAGTCCAAACTTCAAAAATATGTTTAAAAAAATTAATAATACATATACGGTCGAATAGATCATTTTATTTAATTTAAAATGATGGGTTACACGACCCCCCTTTCCATTTAAAAATTAAAAAAAAATCCCTCCATACCCCCTGACCACATTTTAAAAGCTAAAAATATCAAATGTATGCCAAAAGATAGTTTAAGTTGTGTTATTTACGTGTAAATTTAAAGTCGATAACTCAACTCGTTCAAAAATTAAGAGTTACATGTTACATGTTTGTTTAACCTCGTACTACTTAATTAAGCATCCCCTAAGTCCAGGACTTCTGTGGGCTAAAAAAGTAAGTTAGCTTGCTTTTTTTCTTTTTGATTTTTTAGTAGGGGAAGTCGGGGTTAACTGGGCCACAGGGTTAACTGGTCCACCTGGATTTTATCAAGTTTGTTTATTAGTATTGGCGCATTAGTGCAAATTCTAGTGATATTTAGTTAGTAGTATTGTTTAAAGTATTATGGCGGACCGTGTTGCCCACGTGTAAGTTGTAGTAAAGAAAGTTCATTTTTTTCGATGAAAAGTAGGTAACTTTTATTTTTTAATTAATACTTTATTATTAATAGGAGGATATAGACTAATATTTTATTTAACATACTAAGTATTTTGTTAATTATTCTGCATAATTTTCGCCTTCTAACATCTTATTAAGTATTAAAATTTTATGATTTCATTCAGTGGTGTCACTCAGGGTTAACTGGTTTGGGGTTAACTGGACATGGTCAAAATCACTTAAATATTAATTAGTTCGGGCTTAACTTGGCCATGTCCAGTTAACCCCGGACCAATTAATCATGAGATATCTAATATTTAACATATTATGTTGTCTATTTTTATGTTAGAATTAAATTTCATTTGATTTTAAATCGTTTTTATTTACAATAATTAAAATACATTATATTTTTGTTAGTTAACCCTCAGTTGTGGTTCAGTTAACCCTGGCATAGGGGTTAACTGGTTCAGCGGGGTTAACTGATTTATCGTTAATAACTTTTTTTATATAAATAATATTTGTCTGAAGTATTAATATGTTCTAACTATAGTAATAATCTACCTTTTGCTATAAAAAATATTTGAAAATTGTTTAGAGGTTTTTCAAAAACTCGATATGAAAAAAAGTTGCCCAGTTAACCCCGACTTCCCCTACACTGTAAAAAATGTGTAAATTTACATGCTAAATCAAAGGTAATATGTTGCCAAGTAGGTGCACGTAAAATTTACAAGTTATATCTCGTAAATTTTACGTACATCTGTTTGGCAACATATTACGTAATAAATCAGAGGTACCTCTGATTTATCAAGTAAATTTAGATTGTTTTTTTTGTAGTGTACTAATGTTAATATTTACCTGGAGGCAGGAGGACAAATCCACCATCTTCCCGTCATGATCGGAGCTCCAGAGTAAGTCGTTGTCGATGAAGGGCATCGCCAGCGACATGGGGGACGTGGCCCCCAGAACGTGTGTCCCCGCCACGGTGGGGCCGAGAAGTCGCAACAGCCTTTCTTCCAGAATGGCGGATGCCAGGGTGGGAGAGGGGATGATGGGGTGTGGCTCTCCAAGGGATTACGTGGGGGTTTGCTCACGGGATTTTAGTAATAATCTGAAAATAATACATTTTAAATCAAAGAAGATAATGTGTTTTTTACTTTCTCATAAAAGAAAGTATTGGAAAAAAAATCAATTTTTTTTTTGCTTAAATCATCTTATTTTTTTTTTGAAACGTTGAGAAAAAATCAAAATAAGTAACAAAACAAAAGATGCCTGTCTGTCTGTCTCTATCCACGATAACTTATGAATGCTTTGAGCTAGCGACTTGAAATTTGGTATGAAGATGTAAAGATGTATTTTTATATTATCTTGGACAATGGAGCTCTTTACAACTAGAATTATGAAACAAAAGACGTCTACCCTATCTCTATCTCATTTGTGCTACACTTTTCAGCCAACCAAATAAATACTGTATTTGTTTTTCATACAACAAATACAGTATTTATTTGGTTGACCGGAAAGTGTAGCAGTGAGCGGCACGAACGAACATAGCTAATGTGAATCTGTAGAATAAGATAATTCTACTAAAATTTAGATGGCGCCAGTAATTTCTTTACACTTTTCGCACGGCAAAGTAAATATTGTATTTGTTCAACAAAGAACAAATACAGAATTTGTTTGGTTGGGTGGAAGTGGGAGTGTATGTATGTCTTCTATCCTTTTTGGGTAGAACTTTTGTCCCTGTTTAATCTAACGGGAGAAATCTCCATTGAGTATTTCAGCAAAATCGGTTGGGGGGAAGAGAGGTAAAAGGAGGGTAAAATTTTTGTTTTGCTGGTATTTATTTTAATTATTTACAAGAGAAGAAAAGTTTAAAAACTACAAGAAATGTAAAATAAAATACACAAAAAATGTTATTGTAATTTTTTTCTTGCGCCCCCCTTCCGCCAAAATGCAAAAAAAACCTTTTTTAGACATGACTTTTTTATTATTCACAATAAGAGAAAAATTTAAAAACCACATAAAAGGTAAAATAAAATACCACAACATGTATTATCACCCCCCCCCCTCCAAAATGTAAAAAATTGTTTCTGGACATAACTTTTTCAGTGTTCACAATATAAGAAATATTTTAAAACCACCTAAAAGATCACTCTCCCTAACAAACCGCCCCCCCTTCCCAATTATTATAAATTGAACATAACTTTTTTTATGAGAAAGTATTCTCGCTCATTCTAGACAACTGGTTATTTTTGTTGCGCCCTTAAGGGAACGTTCAAGTATTACGTAACGCAAATTTTGATCATTTTGGACCCCCACCCACCTCCTATAGTATAAACATGGGCGTAAAACTCCAAAATTAGGGCGAATCTATGATCTAGGTACCTATTTTTTTTATATGCTAAATTTTTTGATTAAGGGAACGTTCAAGTATTAAGTAACGCAAATTTTGATCATTTTGCCCCCCTCGTAACGCTATTTTCCTATACCATTAACACGGGCGTAACACTCCAAAATGACTCCCCCCTAGGAGCGTTACGTAATACTTGAACGTTCCCAAACGAATAGTTATCTATCTACTTACCTTGAAATGTCTTGAAATATATTAAACTTCTCAAAATACATGAAAGATGCTTTTTCTTAAATCTGAAACAAGAAAAAAAAACATTAAAACGGAAAAATACTTTTATTTTTTGTTAAAAAAATTTTAATTTCGAAAATAAACAAGATAGAACATTTTAACCTTAATTTTTGGATTAAGCATGGCCAATTTAGTAAACAAATAATATTTTATCAAAAAATTGGATGAAAACTAAAAAAACAATAATTTAAATTATTTCAATTTTTTGAATGAGGGCGTTTGGAGTCTAGACCGCAAACGTAGTACTATGGTAGTAAAAATTCCATTTATAGTAAAAGTTTATGAATGAATTCACTTGTTTCATTCAATAAATTTTATCAATTAAATAAATATTGACAACATTTTGATCAATTTTATGATTTAAATACGCATAAATTCAGTAGCTGAATCCAAATAATAAATTTAGATAGTCCTGTTTGTTAAAAATAACGTTTACAAGGACTTGAAAATCATGAAACAATCCTAAATAATTTCAACCTTCCATTTTCAAGCATGTGGCGCCACCTAACGGTCGCAGAAGGAAATTAAGATGGCTTTGTAGCTATCTAGCAAAATTGCTAGCCTAGTATTAACTAAAATTCTGTAAATTTTAGCCAAAGATCTGTGATTTTAGCTAATACTAGCAATTTTGCTTTTACCAAAATCCATTTAAATGGATTTTGATTTTACTTTTTAGTAATCAAAAAGATTTTAAATGAAAAAAGTAGAAAATAGATAATATTATTTCTACCGCTCATTAGATGGCGACAAGAAGAAATAAATAAGCCTGTGTTGCCAGGTGTAGCATTTTACCCTTTTTATATTTCAAGACTAACAATTAATTAGTACTTATTTCTACAAATTTTGGAAAACTGCACCTAGTACCAAGTTAAGGCCTATCCAGTAGCTTGCATAAGAACATAAAAGATAAGAATGCGATGCCGTGATTGGCTTACAAGATACATGGCAGCTCATCAAGCCAATGGAGATTTCTCCCGTTAGATTAGACAGGGACAAAAGTTCTACCCAAAAAGGATAGAAGACATACATACACTCCCACTTCCACCCAACCAAACAAATTCTGTATTTGTTCTTTGTTGAACAAATACAATATTTACTTGGCCGGGAAAAATGTAACTATATTATTTTTATTAAAGAAATTACTGGCGCCATCTAAATTTTAGTAGTATTATCGTAGAATAAGATTCACATTAGCTATGTTCGTTCGTGCTGCTCACTACTACACTTTCCGGCCAACCAAATAAATACTGTATTTGTTGTATGAAAAACAAATACAGTATTTATTTGGTTGGCTGGAAAGTGTAGCACAAATGAGATAGAGATAGGGTAGACGTCTTTTGTTTCATAATTCTAGTTGTAGAGAGCTCCATTACGGCATCGCATTCTTATGTATTATGTTCTTATACGAGACTGTGGATATGCTCTTATATAATACATTTTATGAAAATTTCGCCGAAAATCAGATTTTTTGAAGAAAAAAAACTTTAGAAAATAAAATACTTTTTTAAAAAATAACGCAAAATTAAAGCAAAAGTCCTATAAATTTCCAGAAAACTTATTATGATAAAAGTATTCATATGGTATAAATCAGACCAATTTAAAATATACCTATATATTTAAACATTAAAAACTTTGGGCCCACTTAAAAAAAAAAAAAAATCTTTTGGGAAAAATATTTTTCATTTTTTGAGATATATTTTTAAAAGTCTATCAACGTCTAATATTCCCTGGTATTCCCAATTACATATCTTCACGGCTTGTTACATTTTGTCCGGTTTTCTCTGCGATAAACATGGCAACGTTGCACGGCACTTTGCACAGTGACGCCATTTTTATTTCATAAGCAACAGTTGGATTAGTGTTTGTGATTGTTAATAACTTTTCTGTGAATATTAATAACGTTTGCGCGAATAAAATCAAGCAAAAAGCTGTCATCCACCTTCCGTTGCGTAAGTTTATTTTTTTCTTGTTCTCTTTTGTATAATAATAGTTCTTTTTCTTCTGTCTGTTTTATAGACTGCCCCGTTGCTTCTTGCTGGTTGTTTTGGCTGCTGGGGGTAGCTGCTTGTCGGTAAGTCATTTAAATATTTTTTTTTGTGTTTATATTATGCATAATATAATAACTTCATAATTAAATAACTTCGGGATGGTATTTGACCAAGTTTTCTAGCCCTTAGCACCTTAATGGGGTCATTGGCTCTATACAAACTAGTTTAACTCTGCAATACCTAGTTCCAGAAAATTTACATTTCTGATAAAAAAATGTGATGTAAGGTTAAATTTCTCCAAATTTGGATTAACAAAAAATTCTCGCTTGCTAACGATAACCCGCGAAAATAATTTTGAAAGCTTCATTAATTTTTTTCCAAAAATTCAACAATTTATCAAAAGTTTCGAATCAAGGGGTCTTTTTACCTTAGAAATTATAAAAATAATCTTTTCCTACGAGCGTGCGGAAATATGTCTCTTTCCGCACGCATATGCGTGTGGAAAGAAGTCCTTTTCCGCACGCGTAAATATTGTCTAATTTCTTAATTGGGTAGTGTTATTCTTGTTACATTTATTCATAATATTATAAAAATGTTCAAATTTCTTAGCTGTTAATTGTTTTTTTTATTGAAAAAATATAAAAATAAATAAAAATAAGATTTATTTTATTTTAACTGTGCTCATAGGAAAAACATTGTTCCTAACGCATGCGTAAGGAGGCTTTTCCGCACTTTTGTGGACATCAGCTCTACTTCGGTCCACAAAATACGACCTTACACAGAGAACTAGGAACACAAAATACTATTTTACTTCAAGCATACTAAAATGTTCATATTTTATAACTGAACACACTAGTTAAGACCACTTTACACGGAGCAATTTGTACGCAAGTTTGATACTATGCAAGTTTGCTGCCAGATAAGGACAATTTAACATTGATTTGCCGTTTCACGGAGCAAGTTGTACGCAAGTTTGGTGCTATATATTGCAAGGTAAACAGTGCTGCCAACCAGACAATTTTGACGTGTCTCTGCGTTTGTTGACAAAAACATAACCTAGCATTTGCTTTTTTAAGGAAGTTTTTTAGTTAGACAGACTGACCTATTATTAAAAATAATAATTATTAACATGTGCAGTTGCTACTATATTAGTAAAATGAAATCGATTTGGTAACTTTTTTTCCAGGTTGGACTTGCGTGAAAATCGCCGAAAAATAGAATATGTTCTAAATAATTTGATGGCACGAAAATGGCCTCAAACTTGCCTGAAGGCATGCGCCGTGACTGAATTATTCTTGCAACAAACTTGCATAGCATCAAACTTGCGCACAAATTGCTCCGTGTAAAGTGGCCTTTAGAAGTGATCTATTTTTTACAGTAAAAAAATGAGTTCATTGTTGACTCCGTAAAAAAAGTTAGTTAGCAAAACCACCACTGGCGGCAGCACTCTTTGACTTTTATGACAGCCATACTTCAAACTTGTTTGTTTATTATGTAAATAGGTTTTTTGAACGAGTTGAGATATCGATTTAGAACTCTTTAAGACAACTTTAACTATCTTTTAGCATATATTTGATACTTTCAGCTCTTAAAATGTGGGCAGGGGGGCATGGGGGCACATTTTTTTTAAATGGATACATAATTTTAAAGCAAATAAAATTCTTTATTGACTGTATATATTATGAATAAGGAAAAAATAAGCTACATTTTAATGCGTGGCGCCATTATCTTACAATATATAATACATTTTTATTAGTTGTTGGCTTTGCGCGTAATTTTCCGGAAAAAAATCTTTTTCTAATGCCTTTTTAAAATCCTAAACATTGTCAAGGATCACTTGGGCACACTGGGGTTAAGTGTGCATCATTATGTTTTTTTTGCATGTATTTTTTTTATTATGTATTTTTTTTATTATTATACCCCGCTAGCACATAAAGTTCCAGTCATATTCCAGGAACTTTACACATAATTTCATAAACTTTTGCAGGATGAATTTTACAGCGCTGATTGAAAAAAGAAACACCTTCAGAAATTATAGGAATAACCAGTTTTTTTTAAATAAATTATTGCTTCATTAGTATTTTTTAAATACTTGTTTTTGCTTTACCATTTTGAAAATTTTCAAAATTTTGGAAAGCCTTTTTGTCTTGTATTGCAAAAAAATGTTATTTTTAAACACCGATTACTATTTATTTTACGTAACATAACCTAGGGTTAGCTAACCTTTGGTTTAGGTCGGTTTTTCGCCTGTTTGGTGTTTTTGATGTTAATGGGGAGCTATGCCTGTCCCTATAATTGATTGGGCATATTAAAAAAATATAATTTAAAAAGTAGATCATAAATGCAATATGTGACTTTTAATGGCGGCCATATTTAAAAGTTCATATCATTCATAATTCATTTTCATTAATACCTACATGTCGTGAGATTTCGTTGTTTTGCTTTTGACAAAGAAAATCTCTTGCAGTTCACAAACAGAAAATCTGGGCTGCTGGAATGGGTCAGCTCTGTTGTGGAAAATAAGTGTCGGGTGTAGACTTCAAGAAAAAATCAACCAAGGTGAGTGCATTTTTTTTTAAATTTTATTTTACGCAAAAAAATTGTGTGCAGAGTACACGGTGGGCTTGGATCAAGTTTAATACAAAAGTCCTTGCATCGATGGGATTTTTTTATAAATATCTTCTAATATGAAAATAACCGGTAGAGGGATTCGTGAGATAAATCGAATTTCATTTGTTTTTATATTTTTTCAGTGTATCTTTAATGTTTATAAGGATATCGAAAGAGTTTATTTTTTTAATCAATTTTGTAGAATATCTTTGTTTGTATTTGTTTCTAAATTTTTTTTTAATCAAGTTTTATTTTTTATGTTAGAAAATTACCACAAAATGGCTCTAAGTGCCAGAACCGAGCCAGAACACAATATCTGAATAAAATTAAGTTGGCGTTGGTACTAAGTTTGAGCCATTTTGTAGTAATATTCTAAAATAAAATTTGTATATGGCGTTAAGCAAATTTTAAATTATTTTAAAATTTTTAAACATTGCAACAAGTTACTTGATTAAAAATAGTTATTTATGGTACTAGTGGGTAAAGTAAGATATTGCCCATGAGAAAATTAACCTGCGAGGCGTCAGCCAAGCAGGTTAATTTTCGAGAGGGCAATATCGGTTTACCCCTGAGTGCCATACAAGGTTTTATCCAATAAATAGCTTAGAAATTCATATTTTTATTAAAAAATTTAATGACATTTACAAGAAAATAATTTGACATGTGACAGTTGAGTGGGTAAAATAAATAATTATCCACTCAATAAAGTAAAAGTCACGCGGGGGTTATTATTGAGTTTATCTATTTAAAATAAAGCTGGTAATTGTCTTATTATCTGTGTGTATTGGATAAATGACTTTTATCAATTTTGATTTTAAATAATTTGGAAACAAATGAAAATAAAAAGATATTTTACAAAATTTCTTAAATAAAAAAATAAACTCTTTGGAAATCCGTAATAAAAATTAAAAATACACTGAAAAAGATATTAAAAGACATAAAATTCAATTTATCTCACGAATTCCGCCACCGATTATTTTCATATTGAGAATACTCGTGAGACATCGTAGAAGAGATTTATGAAAAAATCCCGTCGGTGCAAGGACTTTTGTTTTAAACTTGATCCAAGCCCGCCGTGAGTACTATACCCTATAGGCAGGGCTGGCATGGTTTTGACCAGGGCGGTAAAAACCAGTGGTATTTATCGGTTTTTACCACTGAGCAAAATCCCGGGTGGTAAATACCATATGGTTTTTACCTGGTAAATACTGGTATATACCGGTAAAAACCTCAATGAAAATCCCACTGGGATTTTGTGATGTGCTAGAGTGAGAGGTAAACAAATATTTTCAAATAGATTTTTAAAAAGACTGTGGTTTACAGTTGTGTTCCCAGTAACTAAGGGGCCGTCCATAAAAGACGTCCGCAGTTGGGGGCCAGGGGGGGTAACCAAAATCGGACCAAAGCGGACAAGGAGGGGGGGGAGTCAAGCCATCTTCGGACGTCCACTTTTCCAAATTCAATAATGATAAAAAAGTGTAAATCTGAAAAAAAGGGGGGTACCCTACTGTGTTTTGGACGTCCTTTAGAGGGAGGGGGGCGTCTGGAAATCGGACAAGCAGGGGGGGTGTCTGAAATTCCGGAATTTTAGCGGACGTCTTTTATGGACGAGCAAATTTTAAAACTTGGTTTTGTATCTACGAAAATTAAAGGTATTGTATTTCAGATTTTTTACTAAAAATGTAAGTTTTTCCAATTTTTCCCGGTTGTTTACCCTGGTAAATACCGGTAAAACCCACTTGATTTTTCCCACCATTTGGGCAATTGTGGCCTGGTTTTTACCGGTTTTTACCGGCAAATACCCTGTCCGGGATTTTCCGGAAAATCCCGTCTTTTTGCCAGCCCTGCCTATAGGATCACTTGATTTGGGCTTTCTTTGGTTCTTGATCTGTTATTACTTTGGTCTGGTGACTTTCTGGAAATCGGGCAGATTTTATTTAACCCTGTCAGGCAAAATGATTTCACTAATTAACCACAATTTTTCTCATTTTTGGCCTATCGCCACGTGACTTCTTCGATGATTTATAATCTTTTATTTGCGACACAGTAAATTTAGTATAGATTTACAGTATTCTTTTTCTAAATGGCACCCGGGGAATGAGATTGTGCATGTTCCATAGGCGTGTTTGCGTTCCTTGCATTCTGTTAAGGTGACAGTTGGAAAAATCAGACAGTAGAAAAAGTAATCGAGAAAAAACATGGAATTCACCACCGTGCTCCGTTGAAATTTTCGACAAAAATAATTTAAAAAACATTGCTTTTCTCTAATAACACTGAACAAAAAATAAAAATAAATTATCTGATCATACATTGCTTTTAATAGGTTTTGGTGTCTTAATTGTTTATTGTGTTTCTTTAAAATATTTAGGGGCCCTAGTACAGTATTAATAAATAAAACGCAAAAAAGTGACGTACCTATTGTCCCAATGGTATTGGGTGAAACATGTTGACTGGTAAAATAATTATTTTCAACATGGTGACTGGTTAGATATTAAATTAAGGTGAAAAAATACACCTAATTTGCCATTTTAAATTACAGATTTTTTTTTTGTAAGATGGCAATCCAAGAAAATATACCTGTTATTAAAAAGACCTTTAGAAGAAAAAATGCAAGAAGAAATGGATAACTTAATATCAGATGAAGAAAGTTTCACTCCCAGTTGGGAAAACTGTGAAATCAAAACTGAAGAAACAAATATTTTTTTCAATGAAGAAAATCTGACTGATAATGAAGAAATAAAAACTGAATTGTATTTGGAAAACGAAAATAGAAGTTTAATAAATGAAGTAGAAGAAATTACCGATAAAATAAACGGTAAAACAGTGTATTTAAAAAATGAAAGGGCTAAAAATAAAATAGAAGATGGAGTAAATTCTGAAGACGAAAATAAAAGCAGTAAAAACGAAATAGAAGAAAATGAAGTGTGAACATTTCAGAAAATATAATGAAGAAAAATTCACAAATTAAAAAACCAAAAATCTGGCACAAAATTTGAAAAAGAACTTTGTTTTTTTATAGATGTTTTAAAATTGAACCAGGCAGAAAACAGTTTTCTTGCACCATTTGTGAAAAATTGTTTTTCGCAGCAACATTTCTGGCGTCGCACAAAAAATAATTTTTTTGGGAAGCGAATATCTTTCGAAGCACAATCGCGTTAAAACGAGCGTTAAAACATACAGTGCGGTCCAAAAGTCTCCCCCTTTTAACTTTTGAACGAATTGAGATATCGACTTCAAATTTAGAACTCTTAAATAAGACAACTTAAACTATCTTTTAGCATATATTTGATATTTTCAGCTCTTAAAATGTGGGCAGGGGGGCATGGGGGGACATTTTTTTAAATGCAAAGGGGGTCGTGTGATACATCATTTTAAAGCTTATAAAATTCTCTATTTAAACTAACATTTTTAAATTTTTAAAAAATGTTTTTTAAGGTTCTAATTTTTCAATTTTTTGTGCTAAAACATTCGATTTTTTAAGTTTTTTTTTTATAAATTTTTATTTATGTCAACTAAAATTAGTTTAAAAGTATAATTAACATTTTTTTAAGATGAAATTAGGCATTTTTAAAAAATTATTTGTTTTTTTTAGAGGAATTTTGACATTAATACCCATTTTCAACACCATTTTAAACCCAATTTTTTTTTTTTTAATTTAAAAATATGGAGTTAAATGGAGAATTTTATAATCTTTAAAATGATGTATTACACGACCCCCTTTCCATTTAAAAAAATGTGCCCCCATGCCCCCTGCCCACATTTTAAGAGCTGAAAGTATTAAATATATGCTAAAAGATAGTTTAAGTTGTCTTATTTAAGAGTTCTAAATTTGAAGTCGATATCTCAATTCGTTCAAAAGTTAAAAGGGGGGTGACTTTTGGACCGCTCTGTATAAATGTAAAAAATATTTTCCCCTAAAAGTAATTTAGATACACACAAAATTGTGCACACTAAAGCTTCGTGCTTTGTTTGCCAAAAAGTCTTTGTTAGTGAACAAAAATTAACGTTGACATACGAACATACGCCCGTATAAATGTGGCGAGTGTCAAAAATCATTAAAAAAAAAAGATTTTTTAAGCACGCACATTAAAACACATTCAATCAAAAAACCATATACGTGTAGTGAATGTGAAAATTCAATAAAACAAAAAGATATCTTGCACAACGTATTAAAAGGCGTTCGTATCTCTGCGACATTTGTGATAAAATATTAAAAAGTCCATATTTGTAAGAAAGCTTTTTCTAGTAAGTCATCTTTAATTTAAAGATTAAATTTCTTGTCTAATTTCAAATTAAGAACCTATTTTTAAAATCTCTCTGTACCAATAGAGAATATAACAAAATATACCCAATTATTATAAAATTCCACTAGCCCCAAAAATTTAAATAGGCAATATAATTTTGATACACACTCTTCTGACAGTTAGGGGCTGTCCATATATTACGTAACGCGCCTAGGGAGGGGGAAGGGGGTCAGATAAATTGTTACAGTTTGTGACAGGGAGGAGGGGGGGGTCTAGGTAAACGTTACGTAACGGAATTTAATAAATTTAATGTTTATTTCCTAAGCTTGGCAGATGTATTTTTATTTCAACATAAATTACTATTTAGTGGCCCATAATTTCCCTTTTCACACAAAAATTGACGAAACTATCCATATTTAAATAATATTTTAATCAGTAAAAAAACTGTTGACATTGATATTAAAAAAAATCTTACGGCCCTGTTCTTGCGTGAATGTGTACTCACAGAACACCAATGTGTGTACTATTTTGTGTACCTGTGCATAAACAATATACGTGTTATATGTGACACTCGGTGTAAAAAGAGGTACCCTGTGTGATATTGATTCTGAATATTTTTTTAAAGTTTGAGTGATTTTTTCGTTTAATATATTGTTACGCGTTACACAGGGGGGAGGGGGGGTGTTGGGTAATGTGACAGTTTGTTACACAGGGGGGAGGAGGGGGTTTGGACTTTTTTGAAAAATTGTGTTACGTAATATATGGACTGCCCCTTAGTCTAATTGAATCAGAATACATATTCAAAATAATACGAAAACAAACGGTAGAATAAAAACCGTTCCACTTAAAACATTATGTATGATTTTTTTTTTAAGTAAACACGCACCTAATTAGAAATTTTGAATTTCAGATTTTTTTTTGCAAAATGGTAAACAAAGAATCTGTTAAAAAATCTGGTAAACCAGAAGAAGAAGAAAAAGAATTGCAAATCCAAGAAGCTGATGGTAGTTCTGGTGAATTAAAATCAGATGAAGAAAGTTCCACTCCCTGGAAAAATACTGAAATCAAAAGGGAAGCAGGAAACATGGATTTCACTGAAGACAATATTATTAAAGAAGTTAGGGTCATTGATGATGAGTTTTATTTAAAAAATGAAAAAACAGGCTGGCCAAATGAAGAAATAAAAGCTGAATCGGATCTAGAAAATGAAAATAGAAGTATAATAGTTGAAATTGAGGAAATTACCGATAAAATAGTTGCCAAAACAATTAATTTAGAAAAAGAAAGTGGTCGAGATAAAATAGAAGATGATAAAGTAGATTCTGAAGACGAAATTAAAAGCAGTATAATTCAGATAGAAGAAAATGAACTGTGTTCAGATAATGAGAGTAAACCCTTATTGGATATTTCAGAAAATAGAACTGAGAAAAATTCACAAATTAAAAAACCTAAAACTCCACCAAACCGAGTTGTTCAACGCACAACATTTGAAAAGGAACTTTACGTTTTTCTCGATAGAAGTTTCAAAATTGAACAAGTCAAAAACCAGTTTTCTTGCACTGTTTGTGAAAAATTGTTTTTCACAGCAACATCTCTAGCGTCGCACATACAGGTTCACAAATGCGCCTGTGATATTTGCAAAAGATCATTTTCAAGAAGAACATATCTTAAAAAAACAAAAATTTCACCAAACCGAGTTGTTCAATGCACAAAATTTGAAAAGGAACTTTACGTTTTTCTCGATAAAAGTTTTAAAATTGAACAAGTCAAAAAACAATTTTCTTGCACTGTTTGTGAAAAATTGTTTTTCACAGCAACATCTCTAGCGTCGCACATACAGGTTCACAAATGCGCCTGTGATATTTGCAAAAGATCATTTTCAAGAAGAACATATCTTAAAAAAACAAAAATTTCACCAAACCGAGTTGTTCAATGCACAAAATTTGAAAAGGAACTTTACGTTTTTCTCGATAAAAGTTTTAAAATTGAACAAGTCAAAAAACAATTTTCTTGCACTGTTTGTGAAAAATTGTTTTTCACAGCAACATCTCTGGCGTCGCACATACAGGTTCACAAATGCGCCTGTGATATTTGCAAAAGATCATTTTCAAGAAGAACATATCTTAAAAAAACAAAAATTTCACCAAACCGAGTTGTTCAATGCACAAAATTTGAAAAGGAACTTTACGTTTTTCTCGATAGAAGTTTTAAAATTGAACAAGTCAAAAAACAATTTTCTTGCACTGTTTGTGAAAAATTGTTTTTCACAACAACATCTCTGGCGTCGCACATACAGGTTCACAAATGCGCCTGTGATATTTGCAAAAGATCATTTTCAAGAAGAACATATCTTAAAAAAACAAAAATTTCACCAAACCGAGTTGTTCAATGCACAAAATTTGAAAAGGAACTTTACGTTTTTCTCGATAGAAGTTTTAAAATTGAACAAGTCAAAAAACAATTTTCTTGCACTGTTTGTGAAAAATTGTTTTTCACAACAACATCTCTGGCGTCGCACATACAGGTTCACAAATGCGCCTGTGATATTTGCAAAAGATCATTTTCTAGAAGAACATATCTCAAAAAGCAAAATGCTATCCACAATCGCGAAAAATTATTTCCCTCTAAAAGTGATTTGGACACACACAAAATTTTGCACACTAAAACTTCGTGCTTTGTTTGTCAAAAAGCCTTTGTTAGTAAAAAAAAGTTAAACTTGCACCTAAGAATACACACGGGCGTAAGACCGTACAAATGTCATGAGTGTCAAAAATCATTTACACAAAAGTATCTTTTAAGGAAGCACATTGAAACACATTCAAGTAAAAAACCATATACATGTAGTGAATGTGAAAAATCGTTTAAAATAAAATGGTATCTTACAGAACACATTAAAAAAACACATACAGATACAAGGCGTCCATATCCTTGTAACTTTTGTGAGCAAATATTGAGTAGTCGAAGCTTGCTTTATGAGCACCGAAAAAAACACATGGGAAAAATGCCCACGTGTAAAATTTGCAATAGATCTTTCCCCCACAAATATCAATTGAATAAACATATAGAAAATCACGCGGAAAAAGAAATATTCACGTGCGATATATGTCAAACATCGTTCACTAGTAAGCTGTCCCTAGAATATCACGTTCGAGCACACGATCAGGTATTTCGATGTTCGGTTTGCCCAAAATCATTTTTACTCGAGAAGAATTTGTTAGAACACAACCTAATACACACAGGTGAAAATTCACATAATTGCCATATTTGTAAGGAAAGTTTTAGCTCCGAACAACTTTTAAATGCGCATACTGCATGCATGCATACTGGCGTCAAACTGTATTCATGTTCTGTTTGTCCAAAAACTTATACGAGTAAAATTAATTTAAAAAAACACAGTATGGCCCATTTGGGTATGACACTTTACAGTTGCAATGTTTGTCTAAAAAAATTTATTTATAAAGTAAGTTTAAAAAAGCATATGGCGTTCCATTATGCTGAAAAACCGTATTTGTGTTCTACATGCTCAAAGGGGTTTGCTTCTAAACAAGATTTGATCCGACACATTCAGGTGCATACAGCTAAAAAACCCTTTACTTGTAAAATTTGCGACAGATCATTTTCGTTTAAACCTTACCTTAGAGAACACTTAAAAACCCATATAGACCACAAGCCATTTACCTGTTCTCATTGCCCCAAAGCTTTTTATAAAAAACATAAGTTAATTGTACACAATATGAGCCATACAGGCGAAAAACCATTCACGTGTAGTGCATGTGAAAAATCATATAAAGAAAAATATAGTCTAACCGAACACATTAAAACAAAACACATGAAATTAGACAAATGTAATGTTTGTCAAGTTTGTGAAAAAGCATTTTTTACAAAATCGAGACTTAATAAGCACCTTAAAACTCACTCTAATCAAAAACCGTTTACTTGCGAAGTTTGTCAAAAATCATTTGGTCGCAAATGTACTTTAACTAGACACCAAGTTATACATTCCAACATTAAAGCCTATTCGTGTGATGTGTGTTCGAAAACTTTTACTTTGAAATGGAGCTTAACATTGCACAAAAGAATACACACCGGTGAAAAGCCATATTCTTGTCACATTTGCCAAAAATCGTTTACTGTTTATTCAGGGTGGCAGACTCACGTTAAAACTCACAGTGGAACTAAGCCATATTCGTGTCATATTTGCCAAAAATCGTTTACTGCTAATTCATCGTTATATACCCACGTTAAAAGTCACAGTGGAGTTAAGCCATATTCCTGTCATATTTGTAAAATTAAGTTTTCTTCGAGATCTGGTTTATACTCACATAAGAAAAACACACACGCAGATAAACAATTATCATCAGAAAGCGACAGCTAGCGATTCATGACTGAGCTCTGCTTTGACAAAGAAACTTATTTATGTCGCTGAAATAGATCAACTAAAACTTTCGAATAATCGCTACCTCCCGACGCGTCGCGACGTGTAATCATAGACCGAAGAACTTTTAACTCAAGAAGGAGCATGATAAAATCTACCGTATGCTTTGTTTGAAGCGTGAACCAACTACGGTGAGGGGCTGGTGGGGAGTGACTATTGTTTACACTTAGTACGCGTAAAGAGAGAGAAAGAATGTGTAAACACACAGTCTAATCTCGTAAAATGACTGACAGGGGTACAGTGTTGCCGATTGGAAACATATACTTTGGATATTTTATTGTAAATTTTAAGAAACATTAGTTCTGTACTGTTTTATATGAACTAGTAGTTTAATTTTAATAGATTTAAATATACTATATTATTAAACATAATTATAGTATACACAGTACAGTTTTTTACATTTTTAATTTAAGTATAATGATTTAAATTCATGATAAGGTGGAAACTACGCAACATCGCTACTAGGTAGCCTGAAAGTCGACTACATTTTACACCAGAAAGCTGTATCGCGTTTCTGTTAGTAAATAAACAAAAAAAAGATGACAACTTCATAAAAATTGGTCTGAAATTACTTCTTGTGGTAAAAGTTCTTTGTCATAAACGTAGCGTAGCGTTTTAATGGGGATGGTCGTTTTCAGCGTTAAATGAGCCGCTTCGAGAAAAACCGCACTAGAAAGCGCGACGCCGACATATTTTGCGCCGCCGATTAAAGTTGATCGGCGTGAGTGACCTCGCCGCCGCCGATAATTATGATTTACCAACGCGCGCACACCTACGTTGAATAAATCCGCATTTTAATTATGTTTTTGCATTGTAGCTTCAATAGCAACGTTTTTATTTTACTTTCCCCTGAGAAAAGCCTTAGTAAAAAAAAACTGTTTCTTTTGTTGCTGTAAATTAAATGCCATTGGTTGAAAGGATGAAAATTAGATGTTTTAATTCTTTTTAATTAGTTTTTATTCCAGAAATGTATTCATCTTATTAACTTATTTTTTATATTATAATTATAATAATAGTTCTTTTACGGTATAAGTGAGAAAAATGTGATATTACCCACAAGAAGAATTGACGAGTCACGCTAGGACTGAGTGGGTAATGTCACTTAACTCACGTGTACCATACATTGTTTTATCTAGCGCCTGTTTATTCTGCTGAAAATATTTTTTTTTAATAGATTATATAACATTTTACAAAATTTAGACGTTATACTATGACTAGGACGGTCATAGTTTAAAGTTTCTTTATAGATATTTATTTTAGTAGCTTTTTCAATTATATTTCTCCAAACGAGTGAGTTACTATTTTTTACCCCGTTGCCTATAGCAACGTAGGGTAAAGTAATAACAAAAGAAAAACAGTTAGTTTACTTATTTAAAATAAATGAAGTAAACGGGGACTTATAATAAGGAATTGGATAATAGTTATTTATGGTACTAGTGGGTAATGTAAGATATTGCCCATGAGAAAATTAACCAGCGGGGCGTCAGCCAAGCATGTTAATTTTCGAGAGGGCAATATCGGCTTACCCATGAGTGCCATACAAGGTTTTATCCAATAAATAGCTTAGGAATTTATATTTTTATTAAAAATTTTAATGACATTTACAAGAAAATAAATTGACAAGTGTCAGTTGAGTGGGTAAAATAAATTAATTATCCACTCAATAAAGTAAAAGCCACGCGGGGGATATTATTGAGTTTATCTATTTAAAATAAAGCTGGTAATTGTCTCATTATCTGTATGTATTGGATAAATATATTTTTAAACTTATGTACTTTTATAAATTTAAAT
This sequence comes from Brachypterus glaber, assembly GCA_958510825.1. NCBI lineage: Eukaryota > Metazoa > Arthropoda > Insecta > Coleoptera > Kateretidae > Brachypterus > Brachypterus glaber. The sequence continues at coordinate 54,127,779 of OY294047.1, read as the reverse complement.
ATTGTTAAAGACTTACTGTTTATTTTTAATTATGTTTATTAACTACGATAATCTATTGTCAAAAGATCATAATTAACACATATTTTATAGGTTAAGGTTATATTACCCGAATAATATTTATTATAAATATTTTGGAAATGATCCACATAAAAATTACTCCAAATGCTTTGAACTTTCGAACAGATACTCAAAATTTAAATTCAGTGTACAATAGCATAATTGAATGATACTGTGAGTATATATGTGTACAATTTTCTGTATATGTTGACATTAGTGAATGATTTTTTGTATGTATGTATATATGTACATGTAGTTGTATGTAATTGTATGTGGTTATATGTGATTGTATGTATTTGTGCACATATGTATTTTTAGTGTTTATTTATAATTATTGCATTTTTTGTTATATTTATTTGTTTTTTAATTCACTCTTTAATACACATATACAAATCTTACTATCTTTTACATTTTCACACCTTTACCTTTATACCTTTTTTTGACATTGTCATAATATTTTATCAAATGTCTATAATTTTTAATTTATAATTTTGTAATTTTTAATCTCCCTGAAGAAGAGTACACAATAATACTCGAAACGTTGGAAGAAATATAGTTTTTTTTTAAATTTAAATTTTTGCTATATACTGTTCTATTAAGAAGATTTCACATATAATTATAAATAAATAAATAATACAAAAAAAGTTTGTTTTTTTTACAAGTTTTCCTAAAGTATTACTAAAAACAAGCACAAATAAAGAGTGCAATAAAAAAACTAAGCAACATAATATTTATAAAATTGTTGCGTTGCTATTTAAAATTTGTTGCGGTTTAATTTCGAATGCTAGATTCTGCTTGTAAAATTATATTATTAAAGTTAGTATTGTTAGTATTTTTGAACGGAAAAAATTTCGCTTCCTTGAATGGGACAACTATTTCATGGCATATTTCTTTACTATTCATTTCTTTTAAATAAGAAATAAATCTAAAAGGACAGAAGTGTCTAGGGTATTACCCATACAACAATTTGGAACAGTTGGAGCTCAAAACAAACTAAGATGTAAAAGAAAACATGAATCAATTCAAATTATTTAAAGTAAATTCTAGGTAAAAACAAGAGTGTAACACTTTAACAGCAATTTTTTTGTTATGTAACGACGTTATAGGTTTATTGTTATTAGTAATAGTGATAATAATAGCAATTTTCACGATATGATATCTTTAATAGCAATTTTGTGTTTTTGTCCCAATCAATAATACCGTGTTCTTGAATGGGACAAGTTGCGTTTTTTCTTAAAATGCTTTTAGTTTTGGTAAAAATAAATGTTATTCAGGTTTAACACTTGCACGGAAAAAAAAATTATAGCTATACCAAGCAAATTATAATCGCTTATTATATAAATACAAGGCTTTCTCTTACAATTATGGCAGTCAGTGTAAAAATTTATATGAAATACTTTAATTGTTTAGTGAATAATAAAATATAACAAATAGTATGGCATTTATAGCTTAAATAGATTTAATTATTGTCCGTGCTAATAATTTTTATAATATAATAAAATTTCTGTAAATTTATAATAGTGCCTGTAATAAATATAATCGTGTCTGTAATATATATAATCGTTTCCAATTTATTTTTAACATTATTAGTTATTGTGTCCCTTATAATCTATAGCTTAAATCCCTATAATTTGCCACTGTTACCAAATATCTTATAATGTATAGCGCAGAGCCCACTAATTTCATTCCGTGTGGACTATGTTCTTTTACTTCAAAATATGATAACTAAAATAAAAATACGTATAGAAGATCAAAAATAAAATTTTGGCAGCCGTTTAAAGAAAAGTGCCCCATTAATGGGTATCTCCCCCTACTGTTACGAAAATAGGTTAGTGCCATTTCTAATTAATATTAGCTGATGCACATGCCTAAATTTCATCTCTCATCTACTTATCATTTAACATACACGGTGTATTTGAAATAGCGTAGGAAATTTTAACAGATGATTCTACATCATAAAATATGACAAAAAGTTCCTATAAACATATGTCTAAAAATGCGTCATATGGGAGCTACGCCCCTTTAAAAGTGGCTAAAAAAATCGGTTTTTATTTAATAACTCAGGAACCCTTTGAGATATATCAACGAGGTTTTGCACATCAACTAATCCTACCAAGGCCCGTTTTTATGTGTTATTTTCATGTACTTATTTCAACCAGGGGTGTGCGAAACGGGGGGGCTTATCAGTTTTTTGTCCCAAACTTTTTTCTGTGTAACTTTTTTGCAATTTTATTTTTAAAATATGATTTCTCAGGTCAAAATACATAAAAAAGCTACTCTTGTTGTAATACTGTAGGATTAACCGTTTTCGAGAAAAATTCATTTGAAGGTGAAATTCCACGGTTCGAGGACGAAAAATTAAATACTAAAATGTTGTAAACCAAAATTTTAATGATGCAGGGCGAATGTACATTAAAAATTAAGAAAAAACCTCATATACAGGTACTTCCAAAAATCAACCTTAATGGAGCTATGGTCTCCTAAATATGCACCATTTTTAAAGGGCTATGGTAGCTTTAAAAGCGTTTTTTCGACCTACATGTATGGAAACTTTTTTCTTAGTTTTTTATGTAGAATAACATTGCATCATTAAAATTTTGGTTTTCGACATTTTAGTATTTAATTTTTCGTCCTCGAACCGTGAAATTTCACCTTCAAATGAACTTTTCTCGAAAACGGTTAATCCTACAGTATTACAACAAGAGTACCTTTTTTATGTATTTTGACCTGAAGAATCATATTTCAAAAATAAAATTGCAAAAAAGTTACACAGAAAAAAGTTTGGGACAAAAAACTGATAAGGCCCTCCCGTTTCGCAGACCCCTGGTTTAAATAAGTACGTGAAAATGACATACAAAGATGGGCCTTATTAGGATTAATTCACGTGCAAAACCTCGTTAATATATCTAAAAGGGTTCCTGAGTTATTAAATAAAAACCGATTTTTTTAGCCACTTTCAAAGGGGCGTAGCTCACTTATGACGCATTTTTAGACATGTTTATAGGAACTTTTTGTCATATTTTATCATGTAGAATCACCTGTTAAAATTTCCTACGCTATTTCAAATACACCCTGTATGTACAATCTCACCAGCTACTGACGACTAGGTATTTAAATGTTGTCCATCGTTCTTCAGTAACATGCTATGCTATTCAGGCCTATTCACATGTACCATTGAAATCTATTCAATATTGACAAAAATTACAATCCCATGCAGTTTTAATACAGTTGACTTAAATGACCTTGCAATTTTCGTCAATATTGCCACAAATCTCAATATCAATGGTACATGTGAATAGGCCTGATTATGTGTATTATTTATTATAATTAAATTATAATTTATAAAATTCTAAACTCTAAAGGTCTAAGTATGCATACTGCTTGCTACTTACCAAACAGTTTTTGAGTATCTATATGTTTATAATAAATTTATTTATTATTTATTTATTTATATGATACTATACACGGTAAGTCATGGAGAGCCCCAAATAAGCCTAAGCTTGTGCTAGAGGCTCTCTATTAATTTTGAGAAAGAAAATGATAATCAATATAACCATACAGCAAATTTAGGAAAACTTCACCTTATTATTCTTTAAATTAAGAAATTCTTGATCCCTACTCATATTGGAGTTAATTTAAATAAACCATAGAAAAAATTTTTACCTCTCCAAAATATAAATTTATTGTCTATTAAACAAACATTACAGCGACAATTGTTTCGACTTTTTTAACATAAAGTCATTTTCAAGCTACAAATAATGAAAAATTAGGTTGAAAATGGTACAATTCCTTTTAGAAAAACTTACTTTTTAAATTTATAAACAAATTAACCTGAGTACACATTATTAGAAATGTCATACTGACCTTAACTGTATTATCTTTATAAAAACTTAAAAATTTAAACAAAAAGAAAACTACAATAAATTAAAATAAAATAAATTAATGAAATCTAAAATTTAAAATTGAATAAAAGTCTGGGACATCTATCATAAAATAATCCAAACTATATTTCAAACAGACTAAAGGAATTATCTTTAAACTGAAAGAAAGTAGTTAAATATAAAAAAAAAAAGATTAATTTATATTTAACTTGGTAATTGGAATAAAATTGGAGAGGTGGCAGCAAATTCACATCAAAAACTCAAAAACAAACCAAAAAGGGAACAAAATTTTAGGAACAGTTTTTAAACAAAAATATTTATTCCAAAGATTAATGCTCTGTAAGGGGACAGGCAACGTTAGACCGGAGATTGTTGCCTGTCCCCTTACAGAGCATTAATCTTTGGAATAAATATTTTTGTTTAAAAACTGTTCCTAAAATGTTGTTCCCTTTTTGGTTTGTTTTTGAGTTTTTGATGTGAATTTGCTGCCACCTCTCCAATTTTATTTCAATTACCAAGTTAAATATAAATTAATCTTTTTTTTTTTTATATTTAACTACTTTCTTGCAGTTTAAAGATAATTCCTTTAGTCTGTTTGAAATATAGTTTGGATTATTTTATGATAGATGTCCCAGACTTTTATTCAATTTTAAATTTTAGATTTCATTAATTTATTTTATTTTAATTTATTGTAGTTTTCTTTTTGTTTAAATTTTTAAGTTTTTATAAAGATAATACAGTTAAGGTCAGTATGACATTTCTAATAATGTGTACTCAGGTTAATTTGTTTATAAATTTAAAAAGTAAGTTTTTCTAAAAGGAATTGTACCATTTTCAACCTAATTTTTCATTATTTGTAGCTTGAAAATGACTTTATGTTAAAAAAGTCGAAACAATTGTCGCTGTAATGTTTGTTTAATAGACAATAAATTTATATTTTGGAGAGATAAAATTTTTTTCTATGGTTTATTATTATTCTTTAGTTTCTTTCCACCTTTAACATCTGCCTCCATTAACATTCTTTAAACACATCTTCAATGGACATCTAGACGTATTTTTATACATTTCATAATACCTTTTCTAGTATAATTTCAAATTAAGAACCTATTTTTCGTTTTACGTTTTTGAAACATATAACGATAACAATAACTCGGTAAAATCTCTCTGTACCAATAGAGAATATAACAAACTATACCAAATTATTATAAAAAATACCTATCATGTTTGTAAAATGACGTTAAAGTATTTTAAAACATTCAAATCAAATCAAATCAAATCATTTATTTAACACCATTTTGATACAAAGTACATATGGCAAGTCAGGTCTATTTTACACTTTTATGTAAAATTTTATAAAAAGTAAATATAATACAAAATAAAAAATATAAGATGTAGAGTACAACAATCCATACTTGCTTAAGAAAAAAATTAAAATTAAAAGTAAAAAAAAAAAAAAAACTTAAACACTGAACATTATACACTACACATTATATTAGTACAGTACAATAATAAAATTCAAATATGTAAACATAGATACCTAAGTATATAGATTTAATTAAAATAAAAATAATAAAATGCTTAGAGATTATACATCAAAATTATAAGAGTAAAACTCATTTAAATCATAAAAACATCCATTGATCAACATTGTTTTTACCCTATTTTTAAATATATTGACATTATTTATATTTTTAATGTGACTGGGTAAAGCATTGTATAATGATAGACAATTATAAAAAGGAGATCTTTTAAATTTTGCAGTATTATGACGAGGAACCATTAACATGTCCTTGTTCTTTGTATTATACGTGTGCCACTTACAATTTTGATCAAAATTAGAGAAATTATTTTTCACGTAAAGCACACATTTTAAAATATAGATTGATGGTACAGTTAACAATTTGTTCAATTTAAAGGTATCTCTGCATGTTTCCCTATAGTCAAGGTTAAAAATTAATCTAATCAGTCTCTTTTGTAATATAAAAACTCTTAAAATGGAGACCGCAGAACCATAAGCTAAAATGTTATACGAGATATGTGAATAGGCAAGTGAGTAATATACATTAAGAATGGCTGGTTTGTGTAGCGAGCTTTTGAGCTGACGTATAGCAAAATACGCTTTGTTTATTTTTTTACATAAACTATCAATGTGTGGTTCCCAACTTAAATTTGCATCAATGAAGGTCCCCAAAAACTTTGTTTCAGTTACAAAACTAATATTTTGTGGAAGCTCCAATAATTTTAATAGGAAAAATAATTTAGACACACCCACTTGTGCCGGTTAGTCAGACTGAATAAGGCCGAGTTTATCAAAGTGCAGCTAAATTAAGCTGACACGTAATAACCATAGCAACTCCAACCAAATTCCAGAATTTGCTCTTAACTGAGACTTTATCTTTTAGATAAAGTTTTAACTGTACACTGATAAACTGGGCCTAAGAGTATTTATTCAAAACAAAATAATACGAAAACAAACGGTTGAATAAAAACGCGACGATGCCGCTTAGATTATGTGGAACGTGGTAAAGGTAAAAACGCCCCTAACTTGAAATTTTGAATTTCAGATTTTTTTTTCAAAATGGCAAACAAAGAACCTGTTAAAAGATCTGGTAAACCAGAAGAAGAGGACGAAGAAGAATTCCAAATCCAAGAAGCTGATGGTAGTTCTGGTGAATTAAAATCAGATGAAGAAAGTTCCACTCCCTGGAAAAATACTGAAATCAAAAGGGAAGCAGGAAACATGGATTTCACTGAAGACAATATTATTAAAGAAGTTAGGGTCATTGATGATGAGTTTTATTTAAAAAATGAAAAAACAGGCTGGCCAAATGAAGAAATAAAAGCTGAATCGGATCTAGAAAATGAAAATAGAAGTATAATAGTTGAAATTGAGGAAATTACCGATAAAATAGTTGCCAAAACAATTAATTTAGAAAAAGAAAGTGGTCGAGATAAAATAGAAGATGATAAAGTAGATTCTGAAGACGAAATTAAAAGCAGTATAATTCAGATAGAAGAAAATGAACTGTGTTCAGATAATGAGAGTAAACCCTTATTGGATATTTTAGAAAATAGGACTGAGAAAAATTCACAAATTAAAAAACCTAAAACTCCACCAAACCGAGTTGTTCAACGCACAACATTTGAAAAGGAACTTTACGTTTTTCTCGATAGAAGTTTCAAAATTGAACAAGTCAAAAACCAGTTTTCTTGCACTGTTTGTGAAAAATTGTTTTTCACAACAACATCTCTGGCGTCGCACATACAGGTTCACAAATGCGCCTGTGATATTTGCAAAAGATCATTTTCAAGAAGAACATATCTTAAAAAAACAAAAATTTCACCAAACCGAGTTGTTCAATGCACAAAATTTGAAAAGGAACTTTACGTTTTTCTCGATAGAAGTTTTAAAATTGAACAAGTCAAAAAACAATTTTCTTGCACTGTTTGTGAAAAATTGTTTTTCACAACAACATCTCTGGCGTCGCACATACAGGTTCACAAATGCGCCTGTGATATTTGCAAAAGATCATTTTCTAGAAGAACATATCTCAAAAAGCAAAATGCTATCCACAATCGCGAAAAATTATTTCCCTCTAAAAGTGATTTGGACACACACAAAATTTTGCACACTAAAACTTCGTGCTTTGTTTGTCAAAAAGCCTTTGTTAGTAAAAAAAAGTTAAACTTGCACCTAAGAATACACACGGGCGTAAGACCGTACAAATGTCATGAGTGTCAAAAATCATTTACACAAAAGTATCTTTTAAGGAAGCACATTGAAACACATTCAAGTAAAAAACCATATACATGTAGTGAATGTGAAAAATCGTTTAAAATAAAATGGTATCTTACAGAACACATTAAAAAAACACATACAGATACAAGGCGTCCATATCCTTGTAACTTTTGTGAGCAAATATTGAGTAGTCGAAGCTTGCTTTATGAGCACCGAAAAAAACACATGGGAAAAATGCCCACGTGTAAAATTTGCAATAGATCTTTCCCCCACAAATATCAATTGAATAAACATATAGAAAATCACGCGGAAAAAGAAATATTCACGTGCGATATATGTCAAACATCGTTCACTAGTAAGCTGTCCCTAGAATATCACGTTCGAGCACACGATCAGGTATTTCGATGTTCGGTTTGCCCAAAATCATTTTTACTCGAGAAGAATTTGTTAGAACACAACCTAATACACACAGGTGAAAATTCACATAATTGCCATATTTGTAAGGAAAGTTTTAGCTCCGAACAACTTTTAAATGCGCATACTGCATGCATGCATACTGGCGTCAAACTGTATTCATGTTCTGTTTGTCCAAAAACTTATACGAGTAAAATTAATTTAAAAAAACACAGTATGGCCCATTTGGGTATGACACTTTACAGTTGCAATGTTTGTCTAAAAAAATTTATTTATAAAGTAAGTTTAAAAAAGCATATGGCGTTCCATTATGCTGAAAAACCGTATTTGTGTTCTACATGCTCAAAGGGGTTTGCTTCTAAACAAGATTTGATCCGACACATTCAGGTGCATACAGCTAAAAAACCCTTTACTTGTAAAATTTGCGACAGATCATTTTCGTTTAAACCTTACCTTAGAGAACACTTAAAAACCCATATAGACCACAAGCCATTTACCTGTTCTCATTGCCCCAAAGCTTTTTATAAAAAACATAAGTTAATTGTACACAATATGAGCCATACAGGCGAAAAACCATTCACGTGTAGTGCATGTGAAAAATCATATAAAGAAAAATATAGTCTAACCGAACACATTAAAACAAAACACATGAAATTAGACAAATGTAATGTTTGTCAAGTTTGTGAAAAAGCATTTTTTACAAAATCGAGACTTAATAAGCACCTTAAAACTCACTCTAATCAAAAACCGTTTACTTGCGAAGTTTGTCAAAAATCATTTGGTCGCAAATGTACTTTAACTAGACACCAAGTTATACATTCCAACATTAAAGCCTATTCGTGTGATGTGTGTTCGAAAACTTTTACTTTGAAATGGAGCTTAACATTGCACAAAAGAATACACACCGGTGAAAAGCCATATTCTTGTCACATTTGCCAAAAATCGTTTACTGTTTATTCAGGGTGGCAGACTCACGTTAAAACTCACAGTGGAACTAAGCCATATTCGTGTCATATTTGCCAAAAATCGTTTACTGCTAATTCATCGTTATATACCCACGTTAAAAGTCACAGTGGAGTTAAGCCATATTCCTGTCATATTTGTAAAATTAAGTTTTCTTCGAGATCTGGTTTATACTCACATAAGAAAAACACACACGCAGATAAACAATTATCATCAGAAAGCGACAGCTAGCGATTCATGACTGAGCTCTGCTTTGACAAAGAAACTTATTTATGTCGCTGAAATAGATCAACTAAAACTTTCGAATAATCGCTACCTCCCGACGCGTCGCGACGTGTAATCATAGACCGAAGAACTTTTAACTCAAGAAGGAGCATGATGAAATCTACCGTATGCTTTGTTTGAAGCGTGAACCAACTACGGTGAGGGGCTGGTGGGGAGTGACTATTGTTTACACTTAGTACGCGTAAAGAGAGAGAAAGAATGTGTAAACACACAGTCTAATCTCGTAAAATGACTGACAGGGGTACAGTGTTGCCGATTGGAAACATATACTTTGGATATTTTATTGTAAATTTTAAGAAACATTAGTTCTGTACTGTTTTATATGAACTAGTAGTTTAATTTTAATAGATTTAAATATACTATATTATTAAACATAATTATAGTATACACAGTACAGTTTTTTACATTTTTAATTTAAGTATAATGATTTAAATTCATGATAAGGTGGAAACTACGCAACATCGCTACTAGGTAGCCTGAAAGTCGACTAGCGACATCTACATTTTACACCAGAAAGCTGTATCGCGTTTCTGTTAGTAAATAAACAAACAAAAAGATGACAACTTCATAAAAATTGGTCTGAAATTACTTCTTGTGGTAAAAGTTCTTTGTCATAAACGTAGCGTAGCGTTTTAATGGGGATGGTCGTTTTCAGCGTTAAATGAGCCGCTTCGAGAAAAACCGCACTAGAAAGCGCGACGCCGACATATTTTGCGCCGCCGATTAAAGTTGATCGGCGTGAGTGACCTCGCCGCCGCCGATAATTATGATTTACCAACGCGCGCACACCTACGTTGAATGAATCCGCATTTTAATTATGTTTTTGCATTGTAGCTTCAATAGCAACGTTTTTATTTTACTTTCCCCTGAGAAAAGCCTTAGTAAAAAAAACTGTTTCTTTTGTTGCTGTAAATTAAATGCCATTGGTTGAAAGGATGAAAATTAGATGTTTTAATTCTTTTTAATTAGTTTTTATTCCAGAAATGTATTCATCTTATTAACTTATTTTTTATATTATAATTATAATAATAGTTCTTTTACGGTATAAGTGAGAAAAATGTGATATTACCCACAAGAAGAATTGACGAGTCACGCTAGGACTGAGTGGGTAATGTCACTTAACTCACGTGTACCATACATTGTTTTATCTAGCGCCTGTTTATTCTGCTGAAAATATTTTTTTTTAATAGATTATATAACATTTTACAAAATTTAGACGTTATACTATGACTAGGACGGTCATAGTTTAAAGTTTCTTTATAGATATTTATTTTAGTAGCTTTTTCAATTATATTTCTCCAAACGAGTGAGTTACTATTTTTTACCCCGTTGCCTATAGCAACGTAGGGTAAAGTAATAACAAAAGAAAAACAGTTAGTTTACTTATTTAAAATAAATGAAGTAAACGGGGACTTATAATAAGGAATTGGATAATAGTTATTTATGGTACTAGTGGGTAATGTAAGATATTGCCCATGAGAAAATTAACCAGCGGGGCGTCAGCCAAGCATGTTAATTTTCGTGAGGGCAATATCGGCTTACCCATGAGTGCCATACAAGGTTTTATCCAATAAATAGCTTAGGAATTTATATTTTTATTAAAAATTTTAATGACATTTACAAGAAAATAAATTGACAAGTGTCAGTTGAGTGGGTAAAATAAATTAATTATCCACTCAATAAAGTAAAAGCCACGCGGGGGTTATTATTGAGTTTATCTATTTAAAATAAAGCTGGTAATTGTCTCATTATCTGTATGTATTGGATAAATATATTTTTACACTTATGTACTTTTATAAATTTAAATATTGTTAAAGACTTACTGTTTATTTTTAATTATGTTTATTAACTACGATAATCTATTGTCAAAAGATCATAATTAAGACACATTTTATAGGTTAAGGTTATATTACCCGAATAATATTTATTATAAATATTTTGGAAATGATCCACATAAAAATTACTCCAAATGCTTTGAACTTTCGAACAGATACTCAAAATTTAAATTCAGTGTACAATAGCATAATTGAATGATACTGTGAGTATATATGTGTACAATTTTCTGTATATGTTGACATTAGTGAATGATTTTTTGTATGTATGTATATATGTACATGTAGTTGTATGTAATTGTATGTGGTTATATGTGATTGTATGTATTTGTGCACATATGTATTTTTAGTGTTTATTTATAATTATTGCATTTTTTGTTATATTTATTTGTTTTTTAATTCACTCTTTAATACACATATACAAATCTTACTATCTTTTACATTTTCACACCTTTACCTTTATACCTTTTTTTTGACATTGTCATAATATTTTATCAAATGTCTATAATTTTTAATTTATAATTTTGTAATTTTTAATCTCCCTGAAGAAGAGTACACAATAATACTCGAAACGTTGGAAGAAGTATAGTTTTTTTTTAAATTTAAATTTTTGCTATATACTGTTCTATTAAGAAGATTTCACATAGAATTATAAATAAATAAATAATACAAAAAAAGTTTGTTTTTTTTACAAGTTTTCCTAAAGTATTACTAAAAACAAGCACAAATAAAGAGTGCAATAAAAAAACTAAGCAACATAATATTTATAAAATTGTTGCGTTGCTATTTAAAATTTGTTGCGGTTTAATTTCGAATGCTAGATTCTGCTTGTAAAATTATATTATTAAAGTTAGTATTGTTAGTATTTTTGAACGGAAAAAAATTCGTTTCCTTGAATGGGACAACTATTTCATGGCATATTTCTTTACTATTCATTTCTTTTAAATAAGAAATAAATCTAAAAGGACAGAAGTGTCTAGGGTATTACCCATACAACAATTTGGAACAGTTGGAGCTCAAAACAAACTAAGATGTAAAAGAAAACATGAATCAATTCAAATTATTTAAAGTAAATTCTAGGTAAAAACAAGAGTGTAACACTTTAACAGCAATTTTTTTGTTATGTAACGACGTTATAGGTTTATTGTTATTAGTAATAGTGATAATAATAGCAATTTTCACGATATGATATCTTTAATAGCAATTTTGTGTTTTTGTCCCAATCAATAATACCGTGTTCTTGAATGGGACAAGTTGCGTTTTTTCTTAAAATGCTTTTAGTTTTGGTAAAAATAAATGTTATTCAGGTTTAACACTTGGACTATGTTCTTTTACTTCAAAATATGATAACTAAAATAAAAATACGTATAGAAGATCAAAAATAAAATTTTGGCAGCCGTTTAAAGAAAAGTGCCCCATTCATGGGTATCTCCCCCTACTGTTACGAAAATAGGTTAGTGCCATTTCTAATTAATATTAGCTGATGCACATGCCTAAATTTCATCTCTCATCTACTTATCATTTAACATACACGGTGTATTTGAAATAGCGTAGGAAATTTTAACAGATGATTCTACATCATAAAATATGACAAAAAGTTCCTATAAACATATGTCTAAAAATGCGTCATATGGGAGCTACGCCCCTTTAAAAGTGGCTAAAAAAATCGGTTTTTATTTAATAACTCAGGAACCCTTTGAGATATATCAACGAGGTTTTGCACATCAACTAATCCTACCAAGGCCCGTTTTTATGTGTTATTTTCATGTACTTATTTCAACCAGGGGTGTGCGAAACGGGGGGGCTTATCAGTTTTTTGTCCCAAACTTTTTTCTGTGTAACTTTTTTGCAATTTTATTTTTAAAATATGATTTCTCAGGTCAAAATACATAAAAAAGCTACTCTTGTTGTAATACTGTAAGATTAACCGTTTTCGAGAAAAATTCATTTGAAGGTGAAATTCCACGGTTCGAGGACGAAAAATTAAATACTAAAATGTTGTAAACCAAAATTTTAATGATGCAGGGCGAATGTACATTAAAAATTAAGAAAAAAACCTCATATACAGGTACTTCCAAAAATCAACCTTAATGGAGCTATGGTCTCCTAAATATGCACCATTTTTAAAGGGCTATGCTAGCTTTAAAAGCGTTTTTTCGACCTACATGTATGGAAACTTTTTTCTTAGTTTTTTATGTAGAATAACATTGCATCATTAAAATTTTGGTTTTCGACATTTTAGTATTTAATTTTTCGTCCTCGAACCGTGAAATTTCACCTTCAAATGAACTTTTCTCGAAAACGGTTAATCCTACAGTATTACAACAAGAGTACCTTTTTTATGTATTTTGACCTGAAGAATCATATTTCAAAAATAAAATTGCAAAAAAGTTACACAGAAAAAAGTTTGGGACAAAAAACTGATAAGGCCCTCCCGTTTCGCAGACCCCTGGTTTAAATAAGTACGTGAAAATGACATACAAAGATGGGCCTTATTAGGATTAATTCACGTGCAAAACCTCGTTAATATATCTAAAAGGGTTCCTGAGTTTAAATAAAAACCGATTTTTTTAGCCACTTTCAAAGGGGCGTAGCTCACTTATGACGCATTTTTAGACATATGTTTATAGGAACTTTTTGTCATATTTTATCATGTAGAATCACCCGTTAAAATTTCCTACGCTATTTCAAATACACCCTGTATGTACAATCTCACCAGCTACTGACGACTAGGTATTTAAATGTTGTCCATCGTTCTTCAGTAACATGCTATGCTATTCAGGCCTATTTACATGTACCATTGAAATCTATTCAATATTGACAAAAATTACAATCCCATGCAGTTTTAATACAGTTGACTTAAATGACCTTGCAATTTTCGTCAATATTGCCACAAATCTCAATATCAATGGTACATGTGAATAGGCCTGATTATGTGTATTATTTATTATAATTAAATTATAATTTATAAAATTCTAAACTCTAAAGGTCTAAGTATGCATACTGCTTGCTACTTACCAAACAGTTTTTGAGTATCTATATGTTTATAATAAATTTATTTATTATTTATTTATTTATATGATACTATACACGGTAAGTCATGGAGAGCCCCAAATAAGCCTAAGCTTGTGCTAGAGGCTCTCTATTAATTTTGAGAAAGAAAATGATAATAAATATAACCATACAGCAAATTTAGGAAAACTTCACCTTATTATTCTTTAAATTAAGAAATTCTTGATCCTTACTCATATTGGAGTTGATTTAAATAAACCATAGAAAAAATTTTTACCTCTCCAAAATATAAATTTATTGTCTATTAAACAAACATTACAGCGACAATTGTTTCGACTTTTTTAACATAAAGTCATTTTCAAGCTACAAATAATGAAAAATTAGGTTGAAAATGGTACAATTCCTTTTAGAAAAACTTACTTTTTAAATTTATAAACAAATTAACCTGAGTACACATTATTAGAAATTTCATACTGACCTTAACTGTATTATCTTTATAAAAACTTAAAAATTTAAACAAAAAGAAAACTACAATAAATTAAAATAAAATAAATTAATGAAATCTAAAATTTAAAATTGAATAAAAGTCTGGGACATCTATCATAAAATAATCCAAACTATATTTCAAACAGACTAAAGGAATTATCTTTAAACTGCAAGAAAGTAGTTAAATATAAAAAAAAAAAGATTAATTTATATTTAACTTGGTAATTGGAATAAAATTGGAGAGGTGGCAGCAAATTCACATCAAAAACTCAAAAACAAACCAAAAAGGGAACAAAATTTTAGGAACAGTTTTTAAACAAAAATATTTATTCCAAAGATTAATGCTCTGTAAGGGGACAGGCAACGTTAGACCGGAGATTGTTGCCTGTCCCCTTACAGAGCATTAATCTTTGGAATAAATATTTTTGTTTAAAAACTGTTCCTAAAATTTTGTTCCCTTTTTGGTTTGTTTTTGAGTTTTTGATGTGAATTTGCTGCCACCTCTCCAATTTTATTCCAATTACCAAGTTAAATATAAATTAATCTTTTTCGTTTTTTTTTTTTATATTTAACTACTTTCTTGCAGTTTAAAGATAATTCCTTTAGTCTGTTTGAAATATAGTTTGGATTATTTTATGATAGATGTCCCAGACTTTTATTCAATTTTAAATTTTAGATTTCATTAATTTATTTTATTTTAATTTATTGTAGTTTTCTTTTTGTTTAAATTTTTAAGTTTTTATAAAGATAATACAGTTAAGGTCAGTATGACATTTCTAATAATGTGTACTCAGGTTAATTTGTTTATAAATTTAAAAAGTAAGTTTTTCTAAAAGGAATTGTACCATTTTCAACTTAATTTTTCATTATTTGTAGCTTGAAAATGACTTTATGTTAAAAAAGTCGAAACAATTGTCGCTGTAATGTTTGTTTAATAGACAATAAATTTATATTTTGGAGAGATAAAATTTTTTTCTATGGTTTATTATTATTCTTTAGTTTCTTTCCACCTTTAACATCTGCCTCCATTAACATTCTTTAAACACATCTTCAATGGACATCTAGACGTATTTTTATACATTTCATAATACCTTTTCTAGTATAATTTCAAATTAAGAACCTATTTTTCGTTTTACGTTTTTGAAACATATAACGATAACAATAACTCGGTAAAATCTCTCTGTACCAATAGAGAATATAACAAACTATACCAAATTATTATAAAAAATACCTATCATGTTTGTAAAATGACGTTAAAGTATTTTAAAACATTCAAATCAAATCAAATCAAATCATTTATTTAACACCATTTTGATACAAAGTACATATGGCAAGTCAGGTCTATTTTACACTTTTATGTAAAATTTTATAAAAAGTAAATATAATACAAAATAAAAAATATAAGATGTAGAGTACAACAATCCATACTTGCTTAAGAAAAAAATTAAAATTAAAAGTAAAAAAAAAAAAAAAACTTAAACACTGAACATTATACACTACACATTATATTAGTACAGTACAATAATAAAATTCAAATATGTAAACATAGATACCTAAGTATATAGATTTAATTAAAATAAAAATAATAAAATGCTTAGAGATTATACATCAAAATTATAAGAGTAAAACTCATTTAAATCATAAAAACATCCATTGATCAACATTGTTTTTACCCTATTTTTAAATATATTGACATTATTTATATTTTTAATGTGACTGGGTAAAGCATTGTATAATGATAGACAATTATAAAAAGGAGATCTTTTAAATTTTGCAGTATTATGACGAGGAACCATTAACATGTCCTTGTTCTTTGTATTATACGTGTGCCACTTACAATTTTGATCAAAATTAGAGAAATTATTTTTCACGTAAAGCACACATTTTAAAATATAGATTGATGGTACAGTTAACAATTTGTTCAATTTAAAGGTATCTCTGCATGTTTCCCTATAGTCAAGGTTAAAAATTAATCTAATCAGTCTCTTTTGTAATATAAAAACTCTTAAAATGGAGACCGCAGAACCATAAGCTAAAATGTTATACGAGATATGTGAATAGGCAAGTGAGTAATATACATTAAGAATGGCTGGTTTGTGTAGCGAGCTTTTGAGCTGACGTATAGCAAAATACGCTTTGTTTATTTTTTTACATAAACTATCAATGTGTGGTTCCCAACTTAAATTTGCATCAATGAAGGTCCCCAAAAACTTTGTTTCAGTTACAAAACTAATATTTTGTGGAAGCTCCAATAATTTTAATAGGAAAAATAATTTAGACACACCCACTTGTGCCGGTTAGTCAGACTGAATAAGGCCGAGTTTATCAAAGTGCAGCTAAATTAAGCTGACACGTAATAACCATAGCAACTCCAACCAAATTCCAGAATTTGCTCTTAACTGAGACTTTATCTTTTAGATAAAGTTTTAACTGTACACTGATAAACTGGGCCTAAGAGTATTTATTCAAAACAAAATAATACGAAAACAAACGGTTGAATAAAAACGCGACGATGCCGCTTAGATTATGTGGAACGTGGTAAAGGTAAAAACGCCCCTAACTTGAAATTTTGAATTTCAGATTTTTTTTTCAAAATGGCAAACAAAGAACCTGTTAAAAGATCTGGTAAACCAGAAGAAGAGGACGAAGAAGAATTCCAAATCCAAGAAGCTGATGGTAGTTCTGGTGAATTAAAATCAGATGAAGAAAGTTCCACTCCCTGGAAAAATACTGAAATCAAAAGGGAAGCAGGAAACATGGATTTCACTGAAGACAATATTATTAAAGAAGTTAGGGTCATTGATGATGAGTTTTATTTAAAAAATGAAAAAACAGGCTGGCCAAATGAAGAAATAAAAGCTGAATCGGATCTAGAAAATGAAAATAGAAGTATAATAGTTGAAATTGAGGAAATTACCGATAAAATAGTTGCCAAAACAATTAATTTAGAAAAAGAAAGTGGTCGAGATAAAATAGAAGATGATAAAGTAGATTCTGAAGACGAAATTAAAAGCAGTATAATTCAGATAGAAGAAAATGAACTGTGTTCAGATAATGAGAGTAAACCCTTATTGGATATTTTAGAAAATAGGACTGAGAAAAATTCACAAATTAAAAAACCTAAAACTCCACCAAACCGAGTTGTTCAACGCACAACATTTGAAAAGGAACTTTACGTTTTTCTCGATAGAAGTTTCAAAATTGAACAAGTCAAAAACCAGTTTTCTTGCACTGTTTGTGAAAAATTGTTTTTCACAGCAACATCTCTCGCGTCGCACATACAGGTTCACAAATGCGCCTGTGATATTTCCAAAAGATCATTTTCAAGAAGAACATATCTTAAAAAAACAAAAATTTCACCAAACCGAGTTGTTCAATGCACAAAATTTGAAAAGGAACTTTACGTTTTTCTCGATAAAAGTTTTAAAATTGAACAAGTCAAAAAACAATTTTCTTGCACTGTTTGTGAAAAATTGTTTTTCACAACAACATCTCTGGCGTCGCACATACAGGTTCACAAATGCGCCTGTGATATTTCCAAAAGATCATTTTCAAGAAGAACATATCTTAAAAAAACAAAAATTTCACCAAACCGAGTTGTTCAATGCACAAAATTTGAAAAGGAACTTTACGTTTTTCTCGATAAAAGTTTTAAAATTGAACAAGTCAAAAAACAATTTTCTTGCACTGTTTGTGAAAAATTGTTTTTCACAACAACATCTCTGGCGTCGCACATACAGGTTCACAAATGCGCCTGTGATATTTCCAAAAGATCATTTTCAAGAAGAACATATCTTAAAAAAACAAAAATTTCACCAAACCGAGTTGTTCAATGCACAAAATTTGAAAAGGAACTTTACGTTTTTCTCGATAGAAGTTTTAAAATTGAACAAGTCAAAAAACAATTTTCTTGCACTGTTTGTGAAAAATTGTTTTTCACAGCAACATCTCTAGCGTCGCACATACAGGTTCACAAATGCGCCTGTGATATTTGCAAAAGATCATTTTCAAGAAGAACATATCTTAAAAAAACAAAAATTTCACCAAACCGAGTTGTTCAATGCACAAAATTTGAAAAGGAACTTTACGTTTTTCTCGATAAAAGTTTTAAAATTGAACAAGTCAAAAAACAATTTTCTTGCACTGTTTGTGAAAAATTGTTTTTCACAACAACATCTCTGGCGTCGCACATACAGGTTCACAAATGCGCCTGTGATATTTCCAAAAGATCATTTTCAAGAAGAACATATCTTAAAAAAACAAAAATTTCACCAAACCGAGTTGTTCAATGCACAAAATTTGAAAAGGAACTTTACGTTTTTCTCGATAGAAGTTTTAAAATTGAACAAGTCAAAAAACAATTTTCTTGCACTGTTTGTGAAAAATTGTTTTTCACAACAACATCTCTGGCGTCGCACATACAGGTTCACAAATGCGCCTGTGATATTTGCAAAAGATCATTTTCTAGAAGAACATATCTCAAAAAGCAAAATGCTATCCACAATCGCGAAAAATTATTTCCCTCTAAAAGTGATTTGGACACACACAAAATTTTGCACACTAAAACTTCGTGCTTTGTTTGTCAAAAAGCCTTTGTTAGTAAAAAAAAGTTAAACTTGCACCTAAGAATACACACGGGCGTAAGACCGTACAAATGTCATGAGTGTCAAAAATCATTTACACAAAAGTATCTTTTAAGGAAGCACATTGAAACACATTCAAGTAAAAAACCATATACATGTAGTGAATGTGAAAAATCGTTTAAAATAAAATGGTATCTTACAGAACACATTAAAAAAACACATACAGATACAAGGCGTCCATATCCTTGTAACTTTTGTGAGCAAATATTGAGTAGTCGAAGCTTGCTTTATGAGCACCGAAAAAAACACATGGGAAAAATGCCCACGTGTAAAATTTGCAATAGATCTTTCCCCCACAAATATCAATTGAATAAACATATAGAAAATCACGCGGAAAAAGAAATATTCACGTGCGATATATGTCAAACATCGTTCACTAGTAAGCTGTCCCTAGAATATCACGTTCGAGCACACGATCAGGTATTTCGATGTTCGGTTTGCCCAAAATCATTTTTACTCGAGAAGAATTTGTTAGAACACAACCTAATACACACAGGTGAAAATTCACATAATTGCCATATTTGTAAGGAAAGTTTTAGCTCCGAACAACTTTTAAATGCGCATACTGCATGCATGCATACTGGCGTCAAACTGTATTCATGTTCTGTTTGTCCAAAAACTTATACGAGTAAAATTAATTTAAAAAAACACAGTATGGCCCATTTGGGTATGACACTTTACAGTTGCAATGTTTGTCTAAAAAAATTTATTTATAAAATAAGTTTAAAAAAGCATATGGCGTTCCATTATGCTGAAAAACCGTATTTGTGTTCTACATGCTCAAAGGGGTTTGCTTCTAAACAAGATTTGATCCGACACATTCAGGTGCATACAGCTAAAAAACCCTTTACTTGTAAAATTTGCGACAGATCATTTTCGTTTAAACCTTACCTTAGAGAACACTTAAAAACCCATATAGACCACAAGCCATTTACCTGTTCTCATTGCCCCAAAGCTTTTTATAAAAAACATAAGTTAATTGTACACAATATGAGCCATACAGGCGAAAAACCATTCACGTGTAGTGCATGTGAAAAATCATATAAAGAAAAATATAGTCTAACCGAACACATTAAAACAAAACACATGAAATTAGACAAATGTAATGATTGTCAAGTTTGTGAAAAAGCATTTTTTACAAAATCGAGACTTAATAAGCACCTTAAAACTCACTCTAATCAAAAACCGTTTACTTGCGAAGTTTGTCAAAAATCATTTGGTCGCAAATGTACTTTAACTAGACACCAAGTTATACATTCCAACATTAAAGCCTATTCGTGTGATGTGTGTTCGAAAACTTTTACTTTGAAATGGAGCTTAACATTGCACAAAAGAATACACACCGGTGAAAAGCCATATTCTTGTCACATTTGCCAAAAATCGTTTACTGTTTATTCAGGGTGGCAGACTCACGTTAAAACTCACAGTGGAACTAAGCCATATTCGTGTCATATTTGCCAAAAATCGTTTACTGCTAATTCATCGTTATATACCCACGTTAAAAGTCACAGTGGAGTTAAGCCATATTCCTGTCATATTTGTAAAATTAAGTTTTCTTCGAGATCTGGTTTATACTCACATAAGAAAAACACACACGCAGATAAACAATTATCATCAGAAAGCGACAGCTAGCGATTCATGACTGAGCTCTGCTTTGACAAAGAAACTTATTTATGTCGCTGAAATAGATCAACTAAAACTTTCGAATAATCGCTACCTCCCGACGCGTCGCGACGTGTAATCATAGACCGAAGAACTTTTAACTCAAGAAGGAGCATGATAAAATCTACCGTATGCTTTGTTTGAAGCGTGAACCAACTACGGTGAGGGGCTGGTGGGGAGTGACTATTGTTTACACTTAGTACGCGTAAAGAGAGAGAAAGAATGTGTAAACACACAGTCTAATCTCGTAAAATGACTGACAGGGGTACAGTGTTGCCGATTGGAAACATATACTTTGGATATTTTATTGTAAATTTTAAGAAACATTAGTTCTGTACTGTTTTATATGAACTAGTAGTTTAATTTTAATAGATTTAAATATACTATATTATTAAACATAATTATAGTATACACAGTACAGTTTTTTACATTTTTAATTTAAGTATAATGATTTAAATTCATGATAAGGTGGAAACTACGCAACATCGCTACTAGGTAGCCTGAAAGTCGACTACATTTTACACCAGAAAGCTGTATCGCGTTTCTGTTAGTAAATAAACAAAAAAAAGATGACAACTTCATAAAAATTGGTCTGAAATTACTTCTTGTGGTAAAAGTTCTTTGTCATAAACGTAGCGTAGCGTTTTAATGGGGATGGTCGTTTTCAGCGTTAAATGAGCCGCTTCGAGAAAAACCGCACTAGAAAGCGCGACGCCGACATATTTTGCGCCGCCGATTAAAGTTGATCGGCGTGAGTGACCTCGCCGCCGCCGATAATTATGATTTACCAACGCGCGCACACCTACGTTGAATAAATCCGCATTTTAATTATGTTTTTGCATTGTAGCTTCAATAGCAACGTTTTTATTTTACTTTCCCCTGAGAAAAGCCTTAGTAAAAAAAAACTGTTTCTTTTGTTGCTGTAAATTAAATGCCATTGGTTGAAAGGATGAAAATTAGATGTTTTAATTCTTTTTAATTAGTTTTTATTCCAGAAATGTATTCATCTTATTAACTTATTTTTTATATTATAATTATAATAATAGTTCTTTTACGGTATAAGTGAGAAAAATGTGATATTACCCACAAGAAGAATTGACGAGTCACGCTAGGACTGAGTGGGTAATGTCACTTAACTCACGTGTACCATACATTGTTTTATCTAGCGCCTGTTTATTCTGCTGAAAATATTTTTTTTTAATAGATTATATAACATTTTACAAAATTTAGACGTTATACTATGACTAGGACGGTCATAGTTTAAAGTTTCTTTATAGATATTTATTTTAGTAGCTTTTTCAATTATATTTCTCCAAACGAGTGAGTTACTATTTTTTACCCCGTTGCCTATAGCAACGTAGGGTAAAGTAATAACAAAAGAAAAACAGTTAGTTTACTTATTTAAAATAAATGAAGTAAACGGGGACTTATAATAAGGAATTGGATAATAGTTATTTATGGTACTAGTGGGTAATGTAAGATATTGCCCATGAGAAAATTAACCAGCGGGGCGTCAGCCAAGCATGTTAATTTTCGAGAGGGCAATATCGGCTTACCCATGAGTGCCATACAAGGTTTTATCCAATAAATAGCTTAGGAATTTATATTTTTATTAAAAATTTTAATGACATTTACAAGAAAATAAATTGACAAGTGTCAGTTGAGTGGGTAAAATAAATTAATTATCCACTCAATAAAGTAAAAGCCACGCGGGGGATATTATTGAGTTTATCTATTTAAAATAAAGCTGGTAATTGTCTCATTATCTGTATGTATTGGATAAATATATTTTTAAACTTATGTACTTTTATAAATTTAAATATTGTTAAAGACTTACTGTTTATTTTTAATTATGTTTATTAACTACGATAATCTATTGTCAAAAGATCATAATTAACACATATTTTATAGGTTAAGGTTATATTACCCGAATAATATTTATTATAAATATTTTGGAAATGATCCACATAAAAATTACTCCAAATGCTTTGAACTTTCGAACAGATACTCAAAATTTAAATTCAGTGTACAATAGCATAATTGAATGATACTGTGAGTATATATGTGTACAATTTTCTGTATATGTTGACATTAGTGAATGATTTTTTGTATGTATGTATATATGTACATGTAGTTGTATGTAATTGTATGTGGTTATATGTGATTGTATGTATTTGTGCACATATGTATTTTTAGTGTTTATTTATAATTATTGCATTTTTTGTTATATTTATTTGTTTTTTAATTCACTCTTTAATACACATATACAAATCTTACTATCTTTTACATTTTCACACCTTTACCTTTATACCTTTTTTTGACATTGTCATAATATTTTATCAAATGTCTATAATTTTTAATTTATAATTTTGTAATTTTTAATCTCCCTGAAGAAGAGTACACAATAATACTCGAAACGTTGGAAGAAATATAGTTTTTTTTTAAATTTAAATTTTTGCTATATACTGTTCTATTAAGAAGATTTCACATATAATTATAAATAAATAAATAATACAAAAAAAGTTTGTTTTTTTTACAAGTTTTCCTAAAGTATTACTAAAAACAAGCACAAATAAAGAGTGCAATAAAAAAACTAAGCAACATAATATTTATAAAATTGTTGCGTTGCTATTTAAAATTTGTTGCGGTTTAATTTCGAATGCTAGATTCTGCTTGTAAAATTATATTATTAAAGTTAGTATTGTTAGTATTTTTGAACGGAAAAAATTTCGCTTCCTTGAATGGGACAACTATTTCATGGCATATTTCTTTACTATTCATTTCTTTTAAATAAGAAATAAATCTAAAAGGACAGAAGTGTCTAGGGTATTACCCATACAACAATTTGGAACAGTTGGAGCTCAAAACAAACTAAGATGTAAAAGAAAACATGAATCAATTCAAATTATTTAAAGTAAATTCTAGGTAAAAACAAGAGTGTAACACTTTAACAGCAATTTTTTTGTTATGTAACGACGTTATAGGTTTATTGTTATTAGTAATAGTGATAATAATAGCAATTTTCACGATATGATATCTTTAATAGCAATTTTGTGTTTTTGTCCCAATCAATAATACCGTGTTCTTGAATGGGACAAGTTGCGTTTTTTCTTAAAATGCTTTTAGTTTTGGTAAAAATAAATGTTATTCAGGTTTAACACTTGCACGGAAAAAAAAATTATAGCTATACCAAGCAAATTATAATCGCTTATTATATAAATACAAGGCTTTCTCTTACAATTATGGCAGTCAGTGTAAAAATTTATATGAAATACTTTAATTGTTTAGTGAATAATAAAATATAACAAATAGTATGGCATTTATAGCTTAAATAGATTTAATTATTGTCCGTGCTAATAATTTTTATAATATAATAAAATTTCTGTAAATTTATAATAGTGCCTGTAATAAATATAATCGTGTCTGTAATATATATAATCGTTTCCAATTTATTTTTAACATTATTAGTTATTGTGTCCCTTATAATCTATAGCTTAAATCCCTATAATTTGCCACTGTTACCAAATATCTTATAATGTATAGCGCAGAGCCCACTAATTTCATTCCGTGTGGACTATGTTCTTTTACTTCAAAATATGAAAACTAAAATAAAAATACGTATAGAAGATCAAAAATAAAATTTTGGCAGCCGTTTAAAGAAAAGTGCCCCATTAATGGGTATCTCCCCCTACTGTTACGAAAATAGGTTAGTGCCATTTCTAATTAATATTAGCTGATGCACATGCCTAAATTTCATCTCTCATCTACTTATCATTTAACATACACGGTGTATTTGAAATAGCGTAGGAAATTTTAACAGATGATTCTACATCATAAAATATGACAAAAAGTTCCTATAAACATATGTCTAAAAATGCGTCATATGGGAGCTACGCCCCTTTAAAAGTGGCTAAAAAAATCGGTTTTTATTTAATAACTCAGGAACCCTTTGAGATATATCAACGAGGTTTTGCACATCAACTAATCCTACCAAGGCCCGTTTTTATGTGTTATTTTCATGTACTTATTTCAACCAGGGGTGTGCGAAACGGGGGGGCTTATCAGTTTTTTGTCCCAAACTTTTTTCTGTGTAACTTTTTTGCAATTTTATTTTTAAAATATGATTTCTCAGGTCAAAATACATAAAAAAGCTACTCTTGTTGTAATACTGTAGGATTAACCGTTTTCGAGAAAAATTCATT
>OY294047.1:53984245-54102403 GCA_958510825.1 Brachypterus glaber | reverse complement strand
CTGTGTACTCCTACACGCGCTTGGCATTGTAAGATACCGCGAATTTGACAAACAAAAAATACAAAGATTTAGGTGGCCTTGGAATGTAACCAAATAATTAATTATACAATTTTTTTGTTGAAAATATGACGTTGAAGTGGTGTAGTAAGGCCAGCATAGTAAAATCCTATTTATTATTGTTATTAGCAATATAATAAATTAGGATGTTATGCAAAAAGTAACTAAACAATAGATTTATTTTATTTTATTTATGATACATTAGGGTGGACCTTACCCAGCAAAACAACAACCCGTGTGATCGCCGAGTGATGGCCCGTCGGTAAAGTTTTGCTGGGTATATTTTTTTAATATCTTAAAATATTCATTTAGGTGGAACTAGAAATTTCTTAAAATATGAAAGTCCTAATGGAGATTTCTCCCGTTAGATTAGACAGGGACAAAAGTTCTACCCAAAAAGGATAGAAGACATACATACACTCCCACTTCCACCCAACCAAACAAATTTTGTATTTGTTCTTTGTTGAACAAATACAATAATTACTTGGCCGGGCGAAAAGTGTAACTATATTATTTTAATTAAAGAAATTACTGGCGCCATCTAAATTTTAGTAGAATTATCTTATTCTACAGATTCACATTAGCTATGTTCGTTCGTGCCGCTCACTGCTACACTTTCTGGCCAACCAAATAAATACTGTATTTGTTGTATGAAAAACAAATACAGTATTTATTTGGTTGGCTGGAAAGTGTAGCACAAATGAAACAGAGATAGGGTAGACGTCTTTTGTTTCATAATTCTAGTTGTAGAGAGCTCCATTGGGACGCTAAAATTCGTAAAATTCCTATAAATCGTAAAAAATCGTTGAAAATTGTCTGTAATTTTTGTATAAAAAAAAATAAAAGGGTTTGAAATCCTATTTTTTTCCGTTTGAGCATATAAAGTTATGTGCCAAGTTTCAAAATGATCAAAAGATTCTAACCTGTGCCGAAAATCCGTTTGTTTTGAATTGTTTACCGTTTAATTTCTAGTTACACCTAAATGAACATTTTAAGATAATAAAAAAATATAAGGTCCACCCTAATGCTACATACGGATCTTTTTTATAAGCCCTTTTAGCAAAAAAAAAAATGGGTAAGGGCATATCCACAGGCTTGCATAATAACATAGTACATAAGAATGCGATGCCGTGATTGGCTTGATGTGCCATGTATCTTGTAAGCCAATCACAGTACCGTATACTTATGTACTATGTTGATATGCCTTAAAGCATTTCTCTATGTAGCACATAAGTTCATAAAAATTACCAAAAATTATGAAGAAAGTATGTTGCCAGAAGACTTCATGTTTTTTTCTTCGTTATTTTAAAGTTAAAATAGCTCGACTTCGATGGAGGGGGGCATTTTTTGAACGAAGATAGTAAACAAATGCGGTTTACATCCCTTTTTCATATTTTTCTTTTTAATTTTTATGGACGAATAGTATTCCAGAATAAATATCTAGTTGCTTTTCGCGAAAAAAATCGTCAGTTTAGGAAAACTTTTGACTGCGACAACTGGGTATGTATTCTCGGGCTCGAGGTACTGTGGGTTGCATATTCTTTCTCTCGAAACGCAAAACTACTTATTCTTGAACTTCACTTCGCACGAAAATTGAGGAACTTTACTTCTACTACTCGGGATCGTGAGAAGCGGTCTTTCACGGAAATTTTGACATATAAGTTAGTCGCGCGCATTCGAACATAACCCTATTTTTGCTTTGGTTTTGTGTTGTTAATTTGTATACCGTTTTGTTTTATAATAGTTAATCGTAATTAATAAAAGATTTTTTATATTTATATTTTATTATACATATTATGATAATAATAATATAACGATGGATGATTTGGAAATTGTGGGGGCTGTTGCCCTTTTGGGAGATCTGCAAGATGCGGAAGACCAAATGGTGAAAATTTAGAAGGATTTTTTTTTGCTGACTGCTAGTTGGCGCAGATCTTTTTCTGGTTTTATTTTCAGTCATTTCTTACTAATAATATATTATACTTCTATATATTAATTAAAACAATATTTAAACCCCAGCAACTTGTTTACAAATAATGAAAATAATGACAGCCTGCGCACGCAAACTCGTGTCGCATAATCTGATTGGTTAAAATCAGCTAAAATTATTGGCAACGCTGCAGCCGGCTGCAGAGATCCCATCACGCTCCCTGCTCTTCAAGAATAGCATTTTTTAACTTTGGGGAAGTTTGATATGATGTGATCAGTTCCCTTCCTACGAAAATTGTTCACGTTCTCTCGAATAGATACCCTGGAGAATGCTTCTAGCTAAAGACTTGCTTTTTGTAAAAATCACGGTGGGGTAAGGGAATCAAATGGGGTAAAATTATTTATTTTTGCTTTAGCTCATTACGGTAAAATACTCATATTTTTATTCTTTCATTTGTTTTCTTCTTCCGTGTCTCTATTTTAGTTCTTTGTTGCATAACTGTCCGCGAAATAAAATAAGTATTTGAATGAGATAAAAAACAACATTAACCTTGGGCAACTAAAGCGTTTTTTTAATAAAATTTATATGAGATAATCATTTTAGGATCTACCGCATTAGGCTACTTGATTATGGTAATTTGCAGTCGTAAGAAAAGGATAAAAAGGATTTACTTAAAATAATAATCAAGCCATTTACAATAATATTTCATGCTACCAAGTTTTTACCCCGTTTAACCCCCTTACCCCACCCCCAAGCACATTAAGAGCAAGAAGTGACGCAGCCTATGCTCTACGTAGTTTAAAAAAAGGCTAATGTTTAAGTACTTCAGGGCCGTAACCAGGAAAAGGACTTCAGGGCCGTAACCAGAAAAAAATCTAGGGGGGCTAAGCCCCCAGGGTGGCACCCCCAAGAAAAAAGCTTTGTCCGTGACGGTTTCAACCAAAACCTGCCCCCCTAGTTACGGCTCTGAAGTACTTTGTGTAGAATGAATCCCCCCTAAGATTTTTAATGATTCCAATCAAGAACTTTGGGTAAGGAAACTATAGTCCAATTTTAAAGTTTTCAACTCAAGGCGTTCTCGAGTTATCGTGGCTGTAAGTTTCCTGGGAAAGCAAACAGATGTCCCTAACGTAGGACAAAATTGTTTTGCATATAAAAAATGTATACTAACAAAATAATTTTCCTTGTTTTCCAGTTAACAGAAAGGTTAATTTTTTGTTAAAATGTCTGCTTATTAAACGTTTATTATACGTATAATTAACGTTTAATTCGGGTAAACAAACATAAACATGTATTCCGATAATTAATTAAATAAAATCAAATAAAGAAACACTTTATATTAAAATCACCTATAGATTTTTCCCCTCAGAAAGGCCTCATAACCGAACCTTGTATCACTCCAAGGGTAGCGATATTATTTTAAATAAAACAGGCTTATACAAGTTGGCCGTGATTTTGACAGTTAAAAGAATGATTATAATTACATAAAAAATTAAAGGTTATGTTGCTTATGATTAACAAGTGCGATCATTACCTTAGAAAGTGCAATGTAATAAACTTGAAATAAATAATTTTCAATGTAGGTAAACATTGAAAATTATTTATTTTATTTTAATTATACGAGGTATACTTACTTCGTATTCAAATTCACATTATTTAAAGTTAAAATAATGTGAATTTGAGTCTACACATTTTAGCAACCGTTCTTCAAAATGAAGTAAGTGTAAACAAACGCACGTGACAACAATGTGACAATATTTCTATATAACGGTCCATTGCAATTCATTGCACGCCACGCCAGCTGCCGCGTGCGCGATTGTTTTATTTACTTCTACTTCATATTGAATTGCCAAATTTTGCAGAAATATCGCGCAAAGTAAATCTAGCTTAACATTTTTATTTATGCTTTTCATTTTCTTTCTATTAATAATATCCTACAGTTAAAAGAAGGAAAGTATTCTAAACTATCGATTAATGTATTGACCACTGATAAGCGTATCTATAAATAATAGTAAATTCATGTATTTATGTAAATACAAATGTAATATTATTATTACATTACGTTATATGTATTATTAGGTAATGAGTAATGCATAATTACATTCACTAGAAGTTCATGATTAAATTCTTGGTAAATATTTTCAAATTTTCAATCCAACAGTTTGTTAGTTTTGTGCCAGTTTTTAAAACATTTGCTTTTGTAGGATGTTTAATTAAAATTGTCATAATTTTGATTAAAATTAAAAAAGTCCTGTCCTTATTAATATTTTTGTTGCAGTACCAGTACAAAATGAAAAGAAAAAGGTACGAAGAAATGTCTTTACGAGGATGCAAGAAATGCAGGGACCTCTGTCACTGTTGAACAAATGTGTAAATGAACACATTAAAGTTAAGGTAAGTTTAAGAATAAGTCTAGAAAAAATACATATGTTTTTTCATAAGAATAGAGGAAAGTCGCCTATTTTCGTATATCATTTACAATGTATTCAATATTTAACAGACGGTGTTACTTTTTGATATTTTTTTTATATATCGACACACAACTTATTATAACGAACCATGATTTATTATGAAAGCACATTTAAAGAAACTTGGCACATTTTTGTGCATTTAAGGGCCACTTACACCAACTCTTGAACTGGGATTATCTCGACTAAACTGAGTTTAAGTTGACTGTCAATTTAAACCAAGTTTAAAGTTAAAACATCTGGATTCTTATTATTCCTTGACATTTAGTCTTAGTATCTTAGTAATTTTCTCTATTTCAGAATTGTGTATCTTAGTTTGTTGTATCACTATAATAATTATAATTAATGGTTCGTTATCCAAACCAAAACTGCCATTTGCAATTTAAACGATTTGTGCCGCCATTTAACGGGGAGAAGCCCTACCGTTATCATATTACGGACGGATTTAGTTTGACTTTTGGCTTCACACAAAAGTATGTTTCTGTTAACCTTTGCAGATAGTATCTTAAATACACTACTATGCGAAATTAAGAAACTATCCGAAATTAGGCATCTTTCCCTTACATGGATTTTGTAAATTTTAAATTTCTGATGATAATTTCATGCGGTTTTTGGAATTTCCATATGAAAATTCATGACATTTCGTGTGTTTTGATGCGTGTATTTCAACCGGTTTTTATCAAAACTTTGTAATAAGGAAACTTAAGTTAATTATTTCCCTAAGGTTTAGAAATGCAGTCATATTGACCTATATATCGCAAAATTTTTGACTCTACGAATTTGGTTAAGTCGCAAGACCTTTTGGAGTCAGTTCTTCATCCTACCCTAGCGAATTCGCTATCACCCAATCCATGTTCAATTTAAAAATAGAATTTGAATCATCCACGTTTCGGCTTATTTATTGTCTTCATCGCGCATTTTTTGTAGTTGGGTTTTGGGGCAAGTCGGCTTGTCATTTAAATTTTCTCTTTAAGAAATTAAGAATATTTTTGGATGATATTTCTAATTTTATGACTGCTACTGTAGCCACTTTATTGCATTTCCGCATACCGTAGAATCCTTGAAATTCGTCCTTAGTTTCTCCGTAAAACCGTTTTATAAATATACTTTTTTCTATCAGGATTCTAGATTATTTTACTTATCTATTTTGATTGATTTCAACATTCGAAAAATTCTTCAAGATTCATTAATAACACAGCTCTACAAAATAAAATACATTTAAAAAAAAATGGCGAAGGCATTGAAAACTTCGTGGTCCTAAATATAGACTTCCTGTTGAAAAACATGCTTAAATTGGTCCCCAAGACCAGTGACGTATAAATAAATATATACGCCAGTGGTCTTGGGGACTAATTTAATTTGTGACGTATATAAACGGCGGTGGTCCCGAAAGGGTTAATCTCTTTATATGAACTTTTTAAAATTTCTCCCTAAACTGTTAGACTGCGAGGAGTTTAATCAGTTTCTATTGGATTTGGCCATGGCGTTGACCATGGTTGTCAGTCAACCAAATAGGAGACGGTGGAATGTTAATTCTAGGCAGAGTGGTTTTACCTCGATTAATAGATGTCAGTTTTAATGCTTAAAATGCGACTTTTTGTTTTTTTTCTGTGCAGGATATAGCTACTCTAGTCTGGAAAATCTGAATTACCTAGAAAATTCAGGAAGTTTGTTGGATTTTTATTTTTTTCCTGCGAGCTTTATCTCAATAAATATATAGTACTATTTCGTAACGAGTACTTTTGTGTTTTCAAATAGATAAAATAATATACAGCAAAAAATTATTTAAAAGAAAATTAAATTTTTTCTTAATAAACAAATCCTATTATTCCCTTAATGAACTTTTAAATGACTGAATTTTAATGATTAATTGTAATTTTATTGTATTTGTATTATCAAAAAAATTTTTGACGTCTCTGTATTATACACTGTGTATCGTGTAACAATTTATTGTTTAAACAACCCTACATTATTGTAAACAAATTGAGTAAATATTCTATTCTATTCTATTCTATTCTATTCTATTCTATTCTATTCTATTCCCTTATAGTCTAAAAGCTGGTGACCATTTTTATTTAATTATCTGCTCCCAACTGTATTTTTTTATGTCTTAAAGTACATTCAAATTAGGCTATTTCCAAATTGCCAGGTCCTGGATCGGGTTCCTTTGGATGCTAGAAGCCTCGAAAAGGTGGTGAAATGTGGTCCCCGAAAAATATATATTTAACTTACCGAGTCAAACAAATTACATTTATCCAATACATACAGATAATAAGACAATTACCAGCTTTATTTTAAATAGATAAACTCAATAATAACCCCCGCGGGGCTTTTACTGTATTGAGTGGATAATTATTTATTCAAGCTACTGTCACTTGTCAAATTATTTTCTTGTAAATGTCATTAAAATTTTTGATAAAAATATGAATTTCTAAGCTATTTATTGGATAAAACCTTGTATGGCACTCATGGGTAAACCGATATTGCCCTCTCGAAAATTAACCTGCTTGTCTGACGCCTCGCTAGGTTTGGTTAATTTTCTCACGGGCAATATCTTACTTTACCCACTAGTACCATAAATAATTATTATTACATTTAGATTAGTCTATTTTCACAGTTTTACACAATTATTTAGTAGGCTAAAGGTTAAAAATATTCTTTAAAAACTTTATCAACACTAAAAACTCTAAATAATTTTCACTTAATCAAAATGTCATTTTATAAATTCTCATTTCTTTAAAAAAGTAATTATTACATAATGCAAAGGCATAGACATAGCTTTTGGAGCTTCTACCACCCAAAGGAACCGGATCCGGAGTCTAGCAATTTGAAAATAGCTTAATCTGAATGTACTTTAAGACACATATAAAATATAGCCGGGAGCAAATAATGAAATAAAAATGGTCACCAGCTCTCTGACTATTAAGATTTCCTCGAGATTGCCTTCAAGATTACATCAATTTTCCTCAAGATTACCTCAAAAAATATTGAAAATCACCTAAAAAAGTTCCCACGTTTCGTAAGGATGAGATTTCCTTAGATTTCCTCCAATTTGTACACCTGAATTCCTCAGCGGTTCACCCCTCGTACTGAGCCATAATAGATATGCGTCATTTTTCTTTCGAGCAGCAGTAATACAAGAAATAAAATGCCCAGTAACCTTCTGGCACCGTTTTCCTTGTTTCGCAACACTAAATGATATACAAGAGGCCATCTGTGATTTTTATGTGCACCAGTTGCCATTGACGGTTCTCTATTTGGTCATGTCTAATACACCGGTACAGATTTATATTGAATGCATTTTTTCTATACCTAGTCGTATTAAAAAGTGAAGGTTTTTTATGGTAAAAACTTTTTACACATAGTGTAAAAAAATAAAAATAAAAGATTAATGGACAGCAGTCCAATCAACGAACTAACAACTCTTCTCTCTAGAATACGCATACCGTTAATATAAAGTATCGCCAACATCTCGGTTTGTTTGTAAACAAATATTAGGTATATTCAGGCCTGAACAATAACAATTACCAGTAACTGTTATTGTTGTCTCTGTTAGAACAAAGCTGTGCGAGTAAGACAGAAAAATGTATATGTTGGCTACGTTTTTGTCAGTTTTTACAAATGATATGCCTATTCTAGAGAGAAGAGTTATTAGTTCGTTGAGTCCAATACGTAGGCAACATAAATTTAGGGCTTCAATACCAACCCAAAAAGAAAATTCCCTAAAAATATTATATTTGGATTTTATCACAGTGCAACAAAAAATGTGCATGATATGCAAAATTATTAAAGAATACATAAAACAGCTTATTAAACACAAAAACAAGTACAAAATATTCACACAAAACGGGGTATTATCAATGACTGTCAAATTAAGGAGTAGGTCATACGTTCCCTAGGAAACGTTAGACCTACCGTACACATAGCTGTGTTATAAAAATTTAAAAAAAATAGTTTTTTTACTTAAAAAAACAAATATATATTTTTTTTTGTTTAACCTCGTACTATTCTACTTAATCAAGCATCCTCTAAGTCCAGGACTTGTGTGGGCTAGTAGTAGAGGGAACCACCGGCTTATACTGACTTTCGAACCAGTTTCTAGGGAGTGTCCGTTTCACTTAGCGCCTTCGCCAAATTTCAATTATTAATTAACTGAAAAAGGTAAATCGGCGCCAGTGAGAATCGAACTCACGATAGTAGACTTGCTATACATACGCGCTAGCCACTACGCTATGCCTCCCATCTTAACTTCATGTGATTTAAAATATAAATGTTATTTTCACCTAAAATATGCATAATTTTATTTTAAAACAATAATAATTATACTTTTATCTCTTTCTGTAGAACTTCTCTCTTTATCTAATCTAAATAGGCGGCAGTCCATTAGAAAATATGGAAGGCAAATGGGAAAAATTCCTTTGAAATTTGATGCTATAGCAAAATATTAAAAATAAAACGGTCAGATAGATCTATCTATCTATCTATAGAGTTTAAAAGAAGAGCGCCTTAGGGAATCGGGGAAAAGAGGTGGAAACGGCGAAAAAAGGAATTACAGCTCTATTAAAAATTAGGAAATTGATACTAGAGTCATAAGCGTAAAGCTATTTATTTGCTATTACCGATAATCCGCAACATGGTAAAACGGGTGGAAATTACGATGGTATTTAGGTATTATTTTTTGATCACTCAGTACAAATAAACTTTTATATAATAATAATAATTTGGGTTTCTTCAGGGCTAAATATTAGGTGAAACGTTGGCATGATTATGTCATGCAATAAAGTTTTTATTTGCTTCATTTCCGAGTGTTTATCACAAATAACCCTAAATAAATTTCAAGAAGCATCATGTAGGAAATATTATCATAATAATAAGTAACTTTTTTTATTATTTATTATGGAATATATGTTTTATTAAAACAAATATTTAATATTTAAAGTAGAGAAAGTTATACAGATTTGAAACACTGCCGCTTTATCTTAATTATAATAATAATAATTATTATTTTATTGTTGTTTATTGTTAAAAATTATTAACTCGATTAAAAAGTCAAACATTTATGTTAATTTGTTTCATTATTTAATCACCAATTATTTTAATTATTATTTAGGGAGAGGGGGCGCTGGAAAAAAAAATTATAATAAGTTTTGTGTAATTTTATTTTTCCTTTTATGTGTTTTTCAAATTGTTCTTCTGTTGTAAATAATAAAAAAATTACGACTAAAACAAAAATTTAACCCCCCTTAAGTTATCGTGGATACAAACAGATCGACATCATTTTTTTTGTTGCTTATTTTGATTTTTCTCGAAGTTTTAGGAAAAAAAATGTTTTTTTTTTCTATAACAATACTTTATGAGAAAGTAAAATAGTACGTATGTCTGTCTGCCTGTAGACAAGTTATTTCAGCTCTATTTCTATACCAGCGATCGGCAAAGTTCAAACCGTAATGTTTGTCTCTAGCCTTCAAAAGTTATTGTAAAAATGCTGATTTTGCCTCAATGGAGCTCTCTATAACTAGAATTATGAAACAAAAGACGTCTACCCTTCTCTATCTCATTTGTGCTACACTTTCCAGCCAACCAAATAAATACTGTATTTGTTTTTCATACAACAAATACAGTATTTATTTGGTTGACCGGAAAGTGTAGCACTGAACGGCACGAACGAACATAGCTAATGTGAATCTGTAGAATAAGATAATTCTACTAAAATTTAGATGGCGCCAGTAATTTCTTTAATAAAAATAATATAG
Source organism: Brachypterus glaber (assembly GCA_958510825.1). Taxonomy (NCBI): domain Eukaryota; kingdom Metazoa; phylum Arthropoda; class Insecta; order Coleoptera; family Kateretidae; genus Brachypterus; species Brachypterus glaber. Next base: position 54,092,195 of record OY294047.1, on the reverse strand, counting down.
TTACACTTTTTACCCGGCCAAGTAAATATTTGTTCAACAAAGAACAAATACAGAATTTGTTTGGTTGGGTGGAAGTGGGAGTGTATGTATGTCTTCTATCCTTTTTGGGTAGAACTTTTGTCCCTGTCTAATCTAACGGGAGAAATCGCCATTATTATGTGTCAAATAAATATTAATTTATTTAGAAAATATTTTCGAAAAAAAAGTGCCTAATTTTAAGATGTGTTTGTTTGTGGATATTTGTTGCATCGAAAGTGTTTACATTTGTTACAAAATACTTTCACTTAACGCGTTAAGAAATTAATTTAAAAATTGTTTTTGAAGGTCCCCTTAATCAATCTCTCAAGACCACGTGAAAGCCTAAACTTGACCCAAATTTTAACATTTAAATAAAAATTAATTTTTAATAGGTAATCTTTTTTTAAATAATTATAATTTACCATAACTCTTTTACTTTTCCTGAGGAAAGTCTTGTAAAAAAAAGTAAAAAAAAATTGTAAACATTTGTATTGCTTTTTTTACGTTTCTCGACGTTTTATATCCAAAAAAATGATTTCCGTAAAAAATATCTTTCTGACGGCCGATCTGTCTGTCGGAAATTTTTTTGACCACGATAACCCAAGAACGCTTCGAGCTAAAGACTTTAAATTTGGACCATAGGTTGATTACTCAAAGTTCTAGGCTGGGATTGTTGTTGATAAAAATCGGGTTAGGGTAAGGGGTTAAAATGAGGTAAAAACAATTGTTTTATTTTTTTTTATTTTTTTTTTCGAATTTTTTTGAAAAATTTCTTTTTTTTCCGTTATTTTTGTTTTGTTTTTTGGTTTTAATGAAACTAGGCCTATTACACAGCCCCACAAAAAAAAAAGTCTGGATCTCTAGACCAGACATGTGTATCCTTATGTATTTTTGCCCGCTGAATCCGAATCCGAGGTCAGAAAAAGCCCTACACCCCAGGAATTGGCCCCAGAGGCCGAAAATGGCCGCTGAAATGTGTGAAACGGGAATTCCGGCATGACGGATGCTCAGGGCAGGTTGAGATTGCATTCTCAAGGCAAAGTCGAATTAGTGGCTAACGGTGGTTAGATCCGACAGGCATCGCGGCCCCTGAGGCCGGAAAATGGGCCCTTGGGGCCCGAAAAATCGAGATTTTCACGTCGGGATCGCAGTACTTGGATTTTCTTGAAACTTCAAACTGCAGCTACGTAAATAGGCTGGAACCTCTTCCAGGCCCATTGAAATTCACGCCCAGGGTCCGGAAAATGGGCCCTCAGGGCAGGAAAATCAAGATTTCCACGTCGTCATCACGGCATTGACGTTTCTATGGACTTTCAAACTCAGGAAACACTGACGATGTTGGAACAATTCGTGGCTCATTGGAATGTATGCCCGAGGCCCAGAAAATGGGCCTGAAGGGCCGGAAATCGAGAATCCCATGTCAGAATCACGGCACTCAAGTTTATATGGACTTTAAAAGTCCGTAGAAACCCGAGCGCCGTGATGCCGGCATGAAATTTTGATTTTCTGGTCCTAAGGGTCCATTTTCTGGGCCCGGGCATGAATTACAATGGGCCTCGAAATGTTGCTACATTGCCAGTGTTTCCGTGAGTTTTAGAGTCCATAGAAATTTGAGTGCCGTGATGACGACGTGGAAATCTTGATTTTCCCGCCCTGAGGGCCCGTTTTTCGGACCCTGGGTGTGAATTTCAATGGGCCTGGAAGAGGTTCCAGCCTCTTTACGTTGCTGCAATTTGAAGTTACAAGAAAATCGAAGTGCTGCGATCCCGACGTGAAAATCTCGATTTTTCGGCCCCCAGGGGCCCATTTTCCGGCCTCAGGGGCCGCGATGCCTGTCGGATCTAAGCTCGGTTACCCACTAATTCGACTTTGCCTTGAGAATGCAATCTCAACCTGCCCTGAGCATCCGTCATGCCGGAATTCCCGTTTCACACCTTTCAGCGGCCATTTTCGGCCTCTGGGGCCAATTCCTGGGGTGTAGGGCTTTTTCTGACCTCGGATTCGGATTCAGCGGGCCAAAATACATAAGGATACACATGTCTGGTCTAGAGATCCGGACTTTTTTTTTTTGTGGGGCTGTGTTATAGACCTATAATAGGGGAAGGTTAAATATAAATATATGTAAAATTTGTAGGATCTTATCAGACAGGAACAAAATTTAATGGTGGATCACAATCCATAAGAGCTTACTCAAAAATTGTTTTTTTTTTCCTACGACCTAGTTAGTAGTTAGTGCCCATTTCCCACCCGTTGCCCATGACAACGGTTGGGAAGTGACAATCAGCTGATTTTACATATCTGCTGTCAAAAAATAGTAAACGTCAAACACAAACCTCAAATTGACAAACTAATTATTTTAAGATAATTTTTGTGTTTTTTTTTTTATGTTTAGGTGTTAGGTCGTAGGTGGCTACGCCTCATAAAAAAAGCACTTTCGTGCACTAAAAACTAGTTTCGCGTACTCGGTGCGTAATATACTATTGAACAGTGAACTGGGTGCAAGGTGGCAGACAGGCCATAGAATGGAATACTGCTCACAAAATAAAAAGGATGTAGGTGTAGAAATTTTAAGGAAATAAACGAATTTACTAGTAATATGGTGAGATGGAGGACTACTCAGTCTTGAGAATAATAACTTGAGGATGACGATGAAATGTTTTTTAATAAATTTTAATAAATCTATCTTTTCTGAACCACACTAATATAAATTTAATTTAAATATTAATATGTTAATGTTATTAATACAATAATAAATAACATTACTATAATAGTAATAGGAGATGAATGAAATGAATGGCATTTAATGAAAATTAAATTAATGTTTCATTAAAATAATCTCCGTATGGTGTTTAGATTAATTTAAAATTAAATGACCCAAAAATGAATAAGATAGTTAAAAAGTTTTTTTTTTAAATAATTACATTAATTAATTAAAAACCAATGTTTTCTTTTGTATAGGGCCATATTTTACACCCCTTATGCAGAAAAAATAGTAAAAAATCTAAAAAAAACAATTTGCGACATTAGGGTGGTTCAAAATGTTTGAAAAAGGTCCGATTTAGCTGAAATTTGGTATAAAGGCTTCTTTTGGTACCATTAATGCGGATCAATACCCAAAAACTCAAGATGGCGGAATAAATATGGCCGAATTATTTTTTTAATTTTGCCAAAATCAAAGAAAATATGGTACAAAACAAAAAAATGTGACAGTCCGGCTCATTTTGTTATGATTTAATTTCCTTATATGTACTAGTAAATACTGTTAAAATTTAATGATTTTATACTGGCCCGTTTTTTTTTTTTAATTTAATTTTTAAAAAATATATTAAAAATTTGACAAAATATAAGTAATCGTTTCTATATTAAACATTATTACCCTAAAATAGTTACAAGATAAATAAGAAAAGGGTAGGTTTCTTTGATTGTGGCAAAATTTTAAAAAATAAATCGGCCATATTTATTCCGCCATTTTAAATTTTGAGTTTTTTGTTACTGGTTCGCATTAATATTACTTAAAGCAGCCTTTATACCAAATTTCAGCTAAATCGGACCTTTTTCAAAAATTTAGAACCACCTTAATGTCGCATTTTTTTTCAGATTTTTCACTATTTTCTTTCGTAATTAGCGGTGCAAAACATGGCTCTATGCAAAAAAACAGAATGTTGTCACTTTTTTGCAATGATTTGGCATCCGTTTTATTTTTATGTTTGCCAATTCCACTAATGAGGACGTTGACATTGTCTAATTTTCAAAATTTTACATAAATATTAGAAACTATTATCTCAAATTTAACATAAATCAATACGGGAATAATAAAGTTAATATCTCGTTTAAATTTGTAATAATATGACGTCATGCACAACAATGTCCCATCGTTAATAGTAATAAAATAATTCTGTAATAAATATTATATTTAATATGGTAACAAATTATTAGTGAAGCTACTAGTACCAGAAAACATTGTTTTTCTACTACCTCATTAAGTGCTAGCTTACATATTATCTACCCTTGTCAAGGCTTGTTGGCAACCAATAAAATCAGTGAACTCATTTATTATTGACCGCTGTTAAGCATTGTTTATTGACGACGGTCAATAATGAAAAAAATTAAGATAACTTTTTTCAACCTTACTTGTCAAACTGACAGCTATGTCAAAAATAGTTTTTAAACTACATTAGTAACTAATATTTGTAGTTACTAGCTTTAGGGAGTAGAAAATATAGTATATGCACCACGTATGCGAACTGTCTTAAGTGTTCTCGACTGATTTTTTGGCTCGACTCCGTCTCAACAAAAAAAAACTTCAGTCTTGAACACTAAAGACGTAGTTCGCATAATATACTATTTATTTTGGCCTTTTTTTATTATACCATTCACAGCGCTTGCGCTAGAATAGTATTAAACGGTATCGCGTTACACAGAAAAAAAGGATTTTTTGAACCAAAGTTAATGTCCTAGAATGGAGAGCACGGGTTTTTGAATGAAGAGCACGGGTTTTTAAATGAATATCCGAGCTCTTCTTTTAAAGACATTAACTTTGGTTCAAAGAATCCTTTTTATTCTGTGTAGTTTCAAAATTTCAAAATTGTTCGAAAACCGTTCTGGACAAAAAAATTCTTGGATATAATTTATATAGTTTGACGCACAGATCTGTGGCTGTGGGAAATATGTTTGGAATGTGTGTGCAAGTGGGAGGCCCGATGTAGGCACGCACGCCTTGTAACGCTCTTGACGGAAAGAAGAGAGCGCGAATGATTCCTCCCCCCTACGTCGGCGACTTTCTTTCATGCGGAGAACTATATCATATAAATTAAGTTTTTTTTTTCAAGTATTTAGGAAACTGCAATTTGGACACCCCCCCTTTAACGCTATTTTCCTATACCATTAACATGGGCGCAAAATGACCCCCCCCCCTAGAGCGTTACGTAATACTTGAACGTTCCCTATCTGCACGGCTTGTTTTTTATACATTTTGTGTATAATAAAATGTTCCTAAAATAAATTACATGGATTAAAACCGAATTTCTAAATTTAGAATTTAAAATCTAAATAAATGTAAGTGAAAGTAGACAAATATTTTGGTCCCCGTTGTATAATTATTTCTATAACCATGAAGAAAGTACAACCAAAACACTTACATATAATCGTTTAAAGTTAAAAGCCGTGAAGAAATATAAAGCTACGCATCTTGTGGTTTACTCTGTGTATTTTCTCTTTAAAACAATAAAAAATATGATTAGATTTTTCTCCAATTTTGATTTTTTTGCCTACTTTGTTTTTTCTTTTTTCGAAAATTGGCGTCCTTTTAAACTTTATATATATCACAATATTTTTGGGTGTTATTGTCGATAAAAAAACGATGTGGACTAAATCAAAGATGGATGAACCATTTTAAAGTTATTCAGAATTTTATTTGAACCATTTTGTTATGAAAACATATCTTCAAAGTGAAGGTTATCAAAAGTTGTTTGGACTTTTAGAAATCTGATTCTTCCGATTGTACCAGAAACAAGAACAACAAAATTACAAATTGCATGTGAAAATAAAAAAAAATGACTAAATTAAACTGTTAAACGGTATTTTCAATTTTAATTTTAGTTTTAAAAATAAACTCGATGTTTTTTATCACCTTGGTTTTTGTAAACTGTTTAAAAAATAAGAAAAATCTTAACGAAATGAAAAAAAAATAAACTGATTTTCGAAATCTGTATACAGAGTTGCGTATACAGAACTATCTAGTTCTTAGAACCCAAATATTTGTTTATTATATTGTAGTTTGTTTTTTTAGATTTTATTATTAAACTAGATGAAACGTTGCAAGCACCCTGTCAAAACATCGGCACTATTGTACACTAGAGCCATCTAGTTTGCAAATTTCAGACTAGGTGTTTTGTTTCATTTTAAATTCTGTATCTTTAAAACATTATATTCTAGCAAAAAACTGTATATCATTTTTTATAGGGCTTAAAAAGAGCTTTTATTTAAAATATAATTTTTTGAAATCGGGTTATAAATATGTGAGATATGCTAAAAAAACCTTTTACTGCTTTAAACGCCGTTTTAGGAAAACGTTGTTTATAACATTTTTTGACCAATTTAAAATTATCTTTTATATAAGTGCTAAATTAACCAAATACAATAATAATTGCCTTAATTATAAACAAAAAACGCTAAAAATAGGAGTTATACCCTATTTTTACCCCCTTACCCCCAATCGTTTACCCCCAAAATCTAATTAGCTCTTCGGAATACGATAAGAAACAATATGCAAAAAAACCGCAAGTCGATATCTCATGTAGAAATGGAGTTAGAGAGTTTACACCCAGACAGACAGACGGACGCAAAAATTTTTACTGATTTCGACTCTGGTCTAAAACTTTTCGGCGAAGGTTTCAATACATCAGCACTCTTAGTAGCACTAAGTGTCGATGTAAAATTGTAAATTAATTTAATTTAAAAGTATGCCTATATAACTCTTCTGTAGTAGAGATGCGAAGAATAAACTAATAATTTTGACTAACCCAAATTTAAAAAATAATTTACAATTTGTTTGTTATTAAACACTTATCGTTATCTCACAAGTTTTTATGTGTTTATTTTTTATTTATATATTCGTTTTTATTTGTTGATGCTTTTGGCATTTACAACAAACATCGTGGTTTTTAATTCAAAGAAAATAAACTTTTAAATTTTACAATTTTAAAACATTTTACTAGCTATATTTATTTCTTATTAAGTATTTATATCATTATTGTTTAAGACTTTTATTTAAAAAAAAAATTGATCAGACTACATTTTTTTAGTCTAATGCTTAAGCCAGCTTTCTCTAACACAGTAGAATTTGAATAAAATGAAGCGTTTCGTTTAGGCCCGTCCAATATTTTTATTTTTTAATTGCCATAGTTGATTTTTTCAAATTTAATGCCAATTAATGGAAACGTCATCTCATAGAATGCCGTTAAATTCATGGAAACCCAAAACAAAAGCTGGAGCATACTTATAAGTTCCGTGATCAATTTTGGTCAATAGTTACACCCACAAAATTCACAGTATCTTTTGTTTAATATACTATAATAAAAAACAATTTGTTATCTTTACAGTACTTTTTTTTTTAAATGCACTTTTTTATTTCTTAACATTTTATGGTCGATTTTATCTATTTTATCAATATTTAAACCAAAAAAATTCTATACAAATATTTGACTAGTTTTAACTATTATCTAGAAAACTGTTTGCAATGGTTTAAAGCAACTGCCATACCGAGGAACAGAGTACTATATATTTTTATCATATATTTATAAACATAGTCTGAAGCATGTAAAATTATATTTAGTCCAGCCAAACGAAAAACTCCTATGTTAAATTGCAATAAATGTACACGGGCTGATATTTTAAAGGGTAGTTGTGGATAGTAACACTCGAGTTAGTTTTTCACCGGGTGATTTTTGTAAGAGGCTCTTTAAAACTGTATTAAACCCAATGTCCAGCCCTGTTATATTCAACAAATTTAAAAAGTATGCATATGCTTTTTTGTTTAATTATGAATTTTTAATAAAAAAATGTATTTTGAGATTTTTTCGAATACATACTATAAATTTAGATTTTTATTAAAATTAAATAAAATTAATTTATATAAAATCATAAAAGCCATGATCGAGGTAGGTCATTAAAAATTCCACATCTATCTCTTTCAAAGTGTGTCAAGTTCTCGTCGGCAACATGTCGCAATTCGGCAATAACCTCAAAACATTGACAATGGTACTAGTTTTTTTTTAGTCTCCGGCCGTCAAGTTGCACAACCTACCTGTCTGTTGCGATACGGTAGTAGGCTTTGATCAGACGGTGTTTTTATCCCACTGCATAATTTTGAATAATTTATTGTTCAACAAATAACGTTATTTCTCAAAATTTTGTAAAAAAAATTTTAAGACTACCTTATTTTCAAATTTTACGTACATTTTGCTGTATTTATTGGTTTTAAAATACTATATGACATAACACGAGTTGGAAATGAGCAGTTACGCAGACATGGAAAGGTTATTACTTGATATGTATATGTTTTACAACTCGAGTAATGTACTTTACTTTTTTACTACCATAAAAACAAACAAAATATCTGTCTGGAAAATTTAATAAATCTAAATCTAAAAAACAATTTGTTTTTAAACAAAACACCACTGTACAATTATATATTTTGATTATTATTATTATTATCATTATTATACTATTGTATAATATTTTCTATGGGGAACTTGGCCTGTTCAAATATTCTAGTTGTGTATTCATTAGATCATATATACATAGATATGGCATTAATGTTGATTTGTTTTATGTAGAACATATACAAAGTCAATTGTAAATAAACCACTATAGCGGTGAGGTTGCGAGGAGGTGAAGTATAACATATTTGTTAACATACCACTATAGCGGTGGGTGGTGACCAGAAGCGGGAAGGTGATATCTACCTGGATATAGCAATCAAAACATTTCGGTTTGACGTGGACTCAAGGCGCATCTAGGAGGGGATATATGATCTAATGTGTATTCGTTGTCGCTTTCGCTTGACATTTTAGTTAAATCGTTAAAAATACGAGGCTTTCCGAAATTTTGAAAATTTTCAAAATGGGAAGCAATTAGTATTAAACAAAATTTAAAGCATTATAAATATCGTAGCTTTTATAAAAGCAAATTAGGACTTTTTTTTCAGTTTCTACAACAAAAACAAACCTTAAAAAATTAAGATTTGTTTGTGTAAAAGTCAGAAATCGGATAGATAAGCTGTCATCTTAGATCTCTCCTAGATGGCCATGAATCAATCCCAGGTGACTAGATAGGTGCTACGATCGCCGCACACCACGATTACCCTTGACGGGCGAGTAGTACCGGCCGGCCGACCGTGGTGGTCGACAGGGCGTGCATTGCCTGCATAACAAACAGCAGTTTGAAATAATTTTGAAGAAAAATACACTGCCCAGTGAAAGAGTTTTCCCATTTTTCACCTCCGCGCGTGAAATGGATTTTTTTATTATCAGATTCACTTTCAGCAACCTCAAAAACCCCAATATACCAATTTTCACGAAAACTACTCCCCGCCCCTCAGGGGGTGGGTTTAGAAAAAACACTATTTTAATACACATACATTCTTCACATTCTTTCGATAGTTTTAAAACCGTGTCTCAAACATAGGGACGTATCTTCAGTGTGTTTTTTTTTAATTGAGATACGCCCCTATGTTATGAAGCTCTCGACATAGTAAAATTTAATTACGCCCCTGTCCCACATTAATCTCTCTCAAAAATAAACATTCTACTATATATCTGGCGTCTACTATAAGTATTTTAGGAGAATGTGAGTATATGCTAGGAACACGGCGGGATGACGAGCTACCTCAAACTAACCTCGGTACTGATAGGGGCTGTCCATATATTACGTAACGCAATTTTTCAAAAAAATTGACCCCCCTCCCCTGTGTAAAAAACTGTCACATTTACCAACACCCCCCCCCCCCTGTGTAACCAGTAACAATATAAAAATTCTGTGAGTACACATTCCGCGCGAAAATGTATCATCGCTGATGATTAATCGGCAAGATCACGCAAGAACAGGGCCGTAAGATTTTTTTAATATTAATGTTAACAGTTTTTTTTTACTGATTACAATATTATTTAAATATGCATAGTTTCGTCAATTTTTTTGTGAAAAAGGGAATTATGGGCCACTAAATAGTAATTTATGTTGAAAAAAAAATATATCTGCCAAGCTTAGGAAATAAAAATTAAATTTATTAAATTCCGTTAAGTAACGTTTACCTAGACCCCCCCTCCCCCCTGTCACAAACTGTAACAATTTCTCTGACACCCCCCCCCCCTTAGGCGCGTTACGTAATATATGGACAGCCCCATAAATTGATAATTGTATATATTGGGTACATACTAGGTTCTTTATTATGGAGGATCAGTCGCAGCTAGAAATGACAACCTTGTCGAGTAGGCGCTCGACCTCGCACAGGACCTCCAACCAAGGTCCTGACAATTATTATAGCAAGATATACCATGTTTAGGAGTTTTTATAGCAGTACAATTATTTTGTTTGTTAACGGGATATTGTGTATTGGCTTTATTTTATTTCATTTTATTTCAATAAAGTCCATTTTATTTAAGTCTGTCTGCCTTTAGATACTACCCACAAGGTGTTTGCAGTCTTTTCTATATCACAAAATATGAAAAACCAGCATAGGAACATAGATCCGGAAACGAACCCTAAGACCCTTTAAAATTTTTAACTGGGCAAGTTCGCCTTCATTATAGTATAGTAAAGTACTAGTTTCATAACATACGTTTTTAGCGCATGAGTTTAGAAAACGAGCCGCTTGAGGCGAGTTTTCTAAAGTACTAGTCCGCTAAAAACGTGTTATGAAACGAGTGCATTATACAATTTTTTCTATTTTGCTCTAAAATTTAAAAAACTTACATTTAAATTGATGACTGATTTAGGGATTTTTGTTTTGGGTTGGCATTACAGTTTACACTATGTTTAAAATTCTAAGAACAAATGATATTTTGATGTATTTTATAGTCATCTCTTCTCTTTTTTACTGCAATTAACCAAGCCACAATTTTAACATGGTAAAAATAACCTAAACACAAAATTTTGTAGAAAATTCAACTTTAAAGCGACATTGACATTTGCACGGAAAACGTCAAGCGATAGGCCAGGTCTGTTGCCAACCCAAAAGAACAAAAAGACCTCTTATGGGCCTATAAGAACACGCAAAATGCGTGTGATTATGAGCTTATAAGAGTCGCAAAATAGAAAAAAAAAGTTTTAGCTAGCATAAAGGTATTTGTAATTATTAAAACCTTTTTATTTATGAAATGTTTATGTCAATTACTGGGGCAGACAGTCTTACCTTATAATTATTATTTATTATGCAAATCTCAGTCCTTTTATTGTAATATGAGAAATGAACGAGAATTTTCTTAAGTTAATTATTTAATAACAAATTGATTTATTAATTTCGTTCCATTGCAACGAATTTATTATAACAATTAAAATTTAATAATTAATATTTATTAAAGAAGATAATAAAATTTTAACTGTAGTTTTATTTTCAAGATAGTTAATAATAATTTAATTAGAGACAGATTAATTTCTAAAATAATTAATTATAATTAAAAACTATTTCTAGACTGCTTTCCCTATAATTTTTTGAGAAATATTGTTTATTCACAATAAAATTTTACAATAAAATTTTACAATAAAATTTTATTTTTGTGCATTATAAAAAGTTGCAGTATATTACTGCTGTTTACTTTTTAGCAAGTTATATTTTTTAAGCAAGGGTTAAAAAGAGCTCTTTTCTAATCTGTTTTGGCTTTAGGGAACGTTCAAGTATTACGTAACGCAAATTTTGATCATTTTGGACCCCCACCCCTCCCCCCCTGTAACGCTATTTTCCTATACCATTAACATGGGTCCAAACACTCCAAAATGACCCCCACCCCCCCTAGGAGCGTTACGTAATGCTTGAACGAATCGATTGACGAAGACAGAAAATAATGAAAAAAAAACTATTGTAAAATAGGGGTCTTTCGTGAGGGGCGGCATGTTTATCACGCAAATAAGTAAATTGCTTGGAAACTTGACATAATACAAAAAAAATAAATAAAAAAAGCTAAGCAAACATATTTTTTGAAAAATGGCTTTGAACGACCTCTAGATTTTTTCAAAATTTTTAAAAGTCCAAACAATTAGGGATGATACTCTTACCCCAATAAACAAATTTAAGGGGTGAGACCTCAAACTTTTGAATTTAAAATTTTTTTTGGGTCATATATATACTAATATACTAATTTTTGATGGAATAAAAAACGGCTACACCTATGATTTTGTTCTCAACGAACATGTAATTCTGAAAGCATGAGACACAATATCCCGTTGTCAGTTATGGGGTGTTCGATATTTTCATCTCCGTAAGCTTAAAGCCAACCGTGACCCCGGTTCTCGCGTTATTATAGATTATAGAGATTTCATATTTTGGCTACCCCCCCCCTAACATACCCCCTGTTAGGGAGGTAGCCAAAATATGACATCTCTACAGCCTTGAATAACGCGAGAACCGAGGTATAAAGTGTTTGAAATTTGGTACATTTTGCGTTACGTAATACTTGAACGTGCCCTAATGTAGGAAATAATAAATAATATTTCAAGTATTTTAATTTTAATTTAATGGGTTATGTTTGCTTTAAGATGTACTTGGCATTTGGTGGATTTACTATATCTACTTAACAGATATAAATAAATACTCATTAATAAATAGATTTTTTGAAATTATAATTATAACAAGCCGTGAATACATTTAATGCTACGCATTTCATATTATACTCTTCAAAGTGGATAGTATATTGCGTTTTTCCTGTATATTAGTTCCAAAATATGATTTCTTTTACCTGTTTTTGACGTTTGGAATTTTTTTGTTGAATTTAAATGAAGCTGAAGTTTGCAACGTTTTTTTGCAACGAAAAGTCAAATAGTTTATTAAAGTACTAGTTTCATAACATACGTTTTTAGCGCACGAGTACAAGTTTAGAAAACAAGCCGCTTGCGGCGAGTTTTCTAAAGTACTGGTGCGCTAAAAACGTGTTATGAAACGAGTGCTTTATACAATTTATTCTATTTCGCTCTGAAATTTAAAAAAACTTACATTTAAATTGATAAATGATTTAGGGATTTTTGTTTTGGATTGGCATTTACAGTTTACACCATGTTTAAAATTCTAAGAACAAATGATATTTTGATATATTTTATAGTCATCTCGTCTCTTTTTTACTGCAATTAACCAAGCAACAATTTTAACATGGTAAAAATAACCTAAACACAAAATTTTGTAGAAAATTCAACTTTAAAGCGACATTGACATTTGCACGGAAAACGTCAAGCGATGGGCAAGGTCTGTTGCCACCCAAAACAAGAAAAGTACCAGTACCTCTTATGGGCCTATAAGAACACGCAAAAGGCGTGTGAATATGAGCTTATAAGAGTCGCAAAATAGAAAATAGTGTATTAAAGTACTAGTTTCATAACAAACGAGTTATGAAACGAGTGCTTCATACATTTTTTTTTATTTTGCTCTAAAATTAAAAAAAAAACACATAAATTGATGACTGATTTAGGGATTTTTGTTTTGGATTGGCATTACATGAATGAATCAAAACAAAAAAAAAATAAAACTAAGGGAAAGTTTTGTTTTATTGGGAGTATATTATTATTATTATTATTACTATTACAATTAAAATTATAGCTTTATTTGTGTAGATAAACGCGATAGTAAAGTGCATAATAAAGTACTCTTTTCTGCCTCACAGATGTTTAGAAAATTGACCACATTCACTTTTACTGATCGAGAGAAAGTACGGTACTCGAAGAAAACAATAAATTTTACTACGGGCATTTTAAGCAAAACGTTTAAAGTATCGATTACCTATGATTTATTCAAGTAACAGATTTCTACACACAAAAAAGTCTGCGTGGTAAGGGTACTTCTAAGAATGTGGCCTCTTGGGTTAATTTTCACACTCCAGTTCTTTTACTAGTACCATATATACCATAGTAGTACCACAAAAAAAGAAAAAAATAGTCAATAGTATATTAAAGTACTAGTTTCATAACATACGTTTTTAGCGCACGAGTACAAGTTTAGAAAACGAGCCGCTTGCGGTGTGTTTTCTAAAGTACTAGTGCGCTAAAAACGTGTAATGAAACGAGTGCTTTATACAATTTTTTCTATTTTGCTCTAAAATTTAAAAAAAACTTACATTTAAATTGATGACTGATTTAGGGATTTTTGTTTCGAATTGCCATTGCAGTTTTCGCCATGTTTAAAATTCTAAGAACGAATATTATTTTGATATATTTTATAGTCATTTCTTCTCTTTTCCACTGCAAGTAACCAAGCCACAATTTTAACACCGTAAACCAAACCTAAACACAAAATTTTGTAGAAAATTAAACTTTAAAGCGACGTTCACAATTGCACGGCAAACGTCAAGAGATAGACTTTTGTCTGTTGCCAATCCAAAAGAAAAAAAAGTATAGATCTCTTATGGTCCTATAAGAACACGCAAAATGCGTGTGATTATGAGCTTATAAGAGTCGCAAAATAGAAAAAAACTATTAACCAGTCTATATTTACTATACTTTTTCATAAGACCGGTGCATCGCGGTTTTCAAGATTTTCAAAGTGTCCCCCATTTTTTAAGATTGTTTGTAAATTCAACATTTGGCGTCCTTTAAGGGTTTTATAAAAGGACATAAGTGGAAAACAAAGGACTGTGCTTTAAAATAAAGGACGTTTGGCAACCCTACTTAGGACAGATAATTTCATGATTTGTTGGTAGGTTAATTGTTATTTATGGTACTAGTGAGGGCAATATTGGTTTACCCATGAGTGCCATACAAGGTTTTATCCAATAAATAGCTTAGGAATTCATATTTTTATTAAAAATTTTAATGTCATTTACAAGAAAATAATTTGACAAGTGAAAATTGAGTGGGTAAAATGAATAATTATCCACTCAATAAAGTAAAAGCCACGCGGGGGTTATTATTGAGTTTATCTATTTAAAATAAAGCTGGTAATTGTCTTATTATCTGTATATATTGGATAAAGTATATTTTCTTTTGTTCCAGATTTGGAATAGAGGTGCCAGTAGAATAAGAGGTTATTGTACGGGCTATGTAGTGGCATTTGACAAATATTGGAATATGGCCTTAGAAGAAGTAGAAGAAGTATGGACAAGAAAGAAAAGGCCTAAAGTGCCAGCCTTGGGTAAGAAAATAATAGCTATCCTTTTTGATTTGACACTTTTTTCACCATACTATCGATATATCTTATTCTTATTTTTCTTCTTATTTTTCCTCCTCCTTCTTCGGTTGTGTACTCACTTAAATTCTTACTTGATGTTAACCTCAAATTGGGGCCTGTCCATATATTACATAACGAAAATTGTACTAAAATTCATACACTTCATACCCCGTTTCTCGCGTTATTAAAGGCTGTAGAGATTTCCTGTTTTGGCTACCCCCAAAATGGGGGGGGGGGGGTTAGCCAAAATATTACATCTCTACAGCCTTTAATAACGTATGAATTTTGATACAATTAGCGTAACGTAATATATAGACAGCGCCTTACCCCAAGCTTGTTTATTTAAAATAGTCAGATAGAGTTACAAACAAGAGAGTATTAGAGAGTATTGGGAAAATAGTATTTTGTGGAAGGAGATAGTTAGAAGAAGCGATCAAATGGTGGTCCACATTCTAAAATGAAGCTGAAGTTTGCAACGTTTTTCTTGCAACGAAAATTCAAATAGTATATTAAAGTACTAGTTTCATAACATACGTTTTTAACGCACGAGTACAAGTTTAGAAAACAAGCCGCCTGCGGCGAGTTTTCTAAAGTACTAGTGCGCTAAAAACGTGTTATGGAGTAAGTGCTTTAATATACTATTTGAATTTTCGATGCAAAAAAACGTTGCAAACTTCACCTTTATATTCTAAGAGAAAAAATATTTTGGGGAGCGACCTGAGAGTTAGAAGAAAGGTAGACAGCCCTAGAATGGAATACCGCTCACAATTCATAAAGGATGTAGAGTGTAATAATGTTAGGGAAATAAAAGGATGAGTTATTGATAGGTTGATAGGACTAAAACGTTGCCGCAATCAGACTTGAGACTAATATTTTGATAAACTAAATTAAATTGTTTGATATTTACAAATTTAAAAGATCTATATAAAACATTTTACTATTCCTTAAAACGACTTTTGTTTGATTAACGCAGTCGTCCCTCCGAAGTGACTGATCGATTTCGTGCTTTTTAGCACTCTTCAGAGCCACATATCGGTAGTAGGGACAACTACGAAAACCTAACCCTTTCCATATATCTCTATATAGAGTTTAAAAATCGTTACAAGGAAAAGCAAAAACAGCTAGCGACATCTACTGCTAAAAGCAGAGACTGGATAAACCTATCGACAGTCCAAAAAAGGAAGCAGTTATTGGTTTCAAGAACCTATTGCACGCTGTCGATAGGGGGCAGATTAATCAATGCCACGGTGGACATTGCCGCCAATTGAATCCTAAACGCTAAGAGGTCACCTTTTACAGTGGTATCTGAATTAATAAACTAAATTAAATTGTTTGATATTTACAAATTTAAAAGATCTATATAAAACATTTTACTATTCCTTAAAACGACTT
The DNA here is from genome assembly GCA_958510825.1 of Brachypterus glaber. Taxonomy (NCBI): domain Eukaryota; kingdom Metazoa; phylum Arthropoda; class Insecta; order Coleoptera; family Kateretidae; genus Brachypterus; species Brachypterus glaber. The sequence continues at coordinate 54,075,922 of OY294047.1, read as the reverse complement.
TTGTTTGATTAACGCAGTCGTCCCTCCGAAGTGACTGATCGATTTCGTGCTTTTTAGCACTCTTCAGAGCCACATATCGGTAGTAGGGACAACTACGAAAACCAAACCCTTTCCATATATCTCTATATAGAGTTTAAAAATCGTTACAAGGAAAAGCAAAAACAGCTAGCGACATCTACTGCTAAAAGCAGAGACTGGATAAACCAAAAAAGTCCAAAAAAGGAAGGAAGGATTTTTAAACTCTATATAGAGATATATGGAAAGGGTTTGGTTTTCGTAGTTGTCCCTACTACCGATATGTGGCTCTGAAGAGTGCTAAAAAGCACGAAATCGATCAGTCACTTCGGAGGGACGACTGCGTTAATATTTTGATGTTTACTTTTTTGTGTGTATTACCTACTACTTAATATACAAACGTCAATGTAGTAGTTATTAGCAAGGCTTTAAATTTTTTAAACATAATCCTTGAAGAATTTAATTAAAATCAGCAGCTAATTATTATTTTAAATTATTTTTTTGAATAGAATTTCTCAAATTAATAATAACAAATATATCCTACAAAATAACATTGTAGATTACCTTGTCTTTTTGGCCCGATATGGTAAATAAATGTTTATTAATAAAACTGCTTGTTGCACAGCCGCACAAAAAAGATCTCCGACGGACTCGACTAGTCAATTCCTATGTATTTTGAGCAACGAACTAACAACTCTTCTTTCTAGAACACGCATACCGTTAAAATAAAGTATCGCCAGCATCTCGGTTTGTTTGTAAACAAATAGTAGGTATATTCAGGTCTGAACAATAACAATTACCAGTAACTGGTATTGTTGTCTCTGTTAGAACAAAGATGTGCGAGTAAGACAGACGAATGTTTATGTTGCCGACGTTTTTGTCAGTTTTTACGAATGAAATGTCTATTCTAGAGAGAAGAGTTATTAGTTCGTTGATTTTGAGGCCATTTTATCTTAACCATTTTCATATAGCACCACATTTCAAATAATATAGATATTTTTTGCAGACACTGTCGAAGTACCTGCAAGAGTTCGAAAATCCCTAGTACCACCAACAATTGAAATAATTAAAAGGACAAAACATATGGAAACCTGTCAAAGAAAATTGGACCAGGTTCTGCTTAGAGGGGAACATGTGGTTACGATAGTATTATTAAATTAAGAGAAAAGAGCGTTTAAAAATGCAGCGTATTAGGGGTGTTATTATATTTTAATTTTTTTTTTCTAAATATTTTTTCTAAAAAGTTTTTTGTATTTTGTGAGTGTTTAGATCCTCATATTGTCAGCGTAGAGGCATTATTATTTTTCGTAAATATATTTAAAATCACCTATAAAATGTGTTAAAGATAATAAACCAGATTGCAAAGATATCAAATAAAGAAGAGGTTGATAACCTCAAAGTGTAAAAGAAAGTTAATATTATAAACATAAACACTGTAGATAAATATCATATACATTCGTGTGATAACGTTTTTTTATAAGATATGTGGGTGACATAACACTAGAATAAGTGGGAAGTACTTTTTCTTGATCTAAATATAATATTTTAAAGAATTATACAGGGTGTCCCAGAACTCGCGACACAAAATATATCAATAAATATAAAAAAGAAGTCATATAAACATATGGCCTAATGGATTTACGCACTATTGAATGTAGGTCTCTTTAATAGGGCCCAAAAAAAGCGCTAATAATATAATTTAACACTGCAGGGCGAATCCACATTAAAAACTAAGAAAATAGTTATTTATGGTACTAGTGGGTAAAGTAAGATATTGCCCATGAGAAAATTAACCTGCGAGGCGTCAGCCAAGCAGGTTAATTTTCGAGAGGGCAATATCGGTTTACCCATGAGTGCCATACAAGGTTTTATCCAATAGCTTAGAAATTCATAATTTTATTAAAAATTTTAATGACATTTACAAGAAAATAATTTGACAAGTGACAGTTGAGTGGGTAAAATAAATAACTATCCACTCAATAAAGTAAAAGCCACGCGGGGGTTATTATTGAGTTTATCTATTTAAAATAAAGCTGGTAATTGTCTCATTATCTGTATGTATTGGATAAAGAAGTTTTTTACACCCTGGCCCAAAAATAAATATTAAGTGAGACTCTTTAAACAGTAACACTCTTCAGGGGCATTCCTTTAAATTGATTTTTCTCGGAAATATTGTGAGTATCTTTTTCATGTATTTTGACTCAAAGAATTTTAAAAAAGAATGCGAAAAAGTTTTGAGCAAAAATGTGGTAAGCCACAGAAATTTCGTACGTCTAGGCGTGCCTCCAGTAAACTTTGAAGACTAAAATAACTTAAAATAATTTTTCTTAATAATACTAAGTCACATGCAAAATCTCGTCCTTCTAGCTCAAAGGGCTCCAGAGATATTAAATAAAAACCCTATTTTTGGTATCCCCTTTAATGGGCCAGAACTCCCTTAGGACCGATTTGCGGGTCTACGTTTATATAAACTTTTTTTATATTTTTTGATGTAGTATTTATACCTTCAAGGATGGACGCGAGTTCTGGGACACCCTGTATAATATGGTGGGTGGTTCACTCTCAGGATTTTGTCAGCTGCTTCTACTACTTCGAAGTACATTGTAATATAGGACTTTTTTGGTAAGTAGGTGCTTTAACACGTTCGCTGCCGACAACCCACCTGGTGGGTCCATCAATGACTCATATTCCATGCCGAGAGCTCACCTGGCGGGTTCACTGTAGATTTGAATAATATTGCACAAAATAAGTCTGGCATCTGGGATGAGTATATGTTTATATGGGCGGCAGCGAACGTGTTAAGTACTTCGAATATGTACACCTACTATGAATGAGTGAATTACTCCTTCTTGTTTCCTTTTAAATTCTCAGAACGTTCGTTTATTTGGGAATATGTGAATTACCTTATTTATTTTTGTAAGTGCGTAAAATTATTATTATCTATTATTATGATTATTATTTTTAATAAATTGAAAGTTTTTGCCCAATTTGTATAATTTAGCTTTTTGATTTTTGGGGAATAGGGCCTTGGATCTGACTAAAATTGTTATCTAATTTTGCTGTGACGTTTCGACGATAGGTTTTTGTTGTTTTCGAACAGAGAATTAAAGCCAAGACAATGACTAATCTTTAGCTTTAATTCTCTGTTCGAAAACGACGAAAATCATTATTTTTAATAGATATTATTATTATTATTGTTATTATAAATCATAATTTATAATATCGTATAATAAATGTTTGTTACAAAACCTAAAATATTTTACTTTAAAAACCTACTTTTAAAAAGTTGCGTCGGTCGATCTATCCGAAACATTTTTGAACTCTATAACTATAGGGACTTCAAATTTCGATCCTGGGTTTCTAGTTCTTGGTAAGTATTGTTTTGTTGGTACTAGTATTTTTATCATATACTTATTTTTATTACCGACAAATACTAATTATGTATAGACTATACCGTGCGATTATAAAGTGACGACCTTTTTAATGCAAAACTGGCATTAGCGATGAGCAAAATGCAAGAAAGCTGTGTGCGTTTTACTGGCCACCGAGCTGTTGTACGTAGCAATCACATGGGCTTGTCGCGCACAACTCTAACAGAGGCTTGGCTTCAAACAAAGAGTATTTTCTTTTAAAACTGTTCGGCACCTTATAATCGCACTGTATACTATACAGTATAGTAAATCCAATAAAAAATAATTATATTTTGCAGATACTACGCAATATGTAGTAGGTATACAATTTCAGTGCGTACTAAAATATTTATGAATAACAATTTTAAATTGTATGTTCTAATTTTTTTCTGAATAAAACAGAACCTTGGGTTGCTATGATGTGTCACTATTTCAAGGCAGTTACGATCCTAACCACTTAAAACTTTAATAATAACATTTTACTGTCCCCTGTCATAAAACATAAAAGGAAAAATCTTGCAATTTGCAAAAAACATAAAAAAGAAATATATTGCTAATTTAAGTTAGTCGACGTTTTAGATAACAAAAATGTTGTTTGCTAGATATCAAACTGTTTAAAATCACTGGAGAACGTTTTAAGTTAAAGACTTAAAATATGGCCCCTGCGATTCTTATCCAAAGTTCTTGCTTTGGAATGTTTTTGTTAAATATCGGGGTGACTTAAGCGGAATATCGTCTTGTAAATTTCAGGACGTCGTATCTCATTTTTTTTTCGATTTTGAGATTTTGGACTTGAACGCTTTATAATATCAATTTACATCTAAAAAATAAGTTTCACCTGCTATTTTTTTTTTAAATAACAAAAATATAAGCAAAATAGTAACGTCGTATCTTACATGATTATAAATTGATAAATTTTTAAACCTCGTATCTCTTAATTCTAGTTAACTGACTATTTTGGAACGCACTTTTTGCATTTGGCGAAGCTTTTTTTACATCTTATGCGCATGTTATAAAACTTGTTGAAGTTTAAATATTTCAATAATTAATAATATTATTATAATAATTAATTATATTTTGTTAAAATATTAATATAATAATATTTCAAAGCTCGTATTTAAAAAAAAAATATATTAATTTTGAGGTTTTTATTTGTATTTATTTATTTTAAACACTTAATCATTAAAAATTTATTAAGTTTATATTAAAAAAGTACATTTTCAGCCTATTATTATTATTTCTCATTCCTGCAAAGTTGTATTTTGAAAGATACGACGTTCTGAAATTAACAAGACGATATATCATTATTTAAAAAACCTATTAAAAAAATCTCACGATTTCTTAAAGTAAGGGAGTAGTTTTTGAACAAATATTTTTAATTTTTTTTTATTTTATTATTATTTAATAACCCTTTAATTTTACATTGCATGCATTAAAGACATCCGTGGCTTGTTATTTTATAACTTGGTTTACGATAGTATGGAGATCTAAAAAGATAAATGCAAATAACTGTGTATTCTAAAAATATTATTATAGGTACTCAGAGCCGTAACACAATGTGCGAAAAAACGCAAAATTTTGTAAATTTCGACTCCCCCTCCCCCCTAAGATTTACCCCCTATAAATACGTAACGCTAGTAGCCAAGAACCCCTAAAAACATTTTTGGGTGAAAAAACAAACAGTTTTTATTTGTCCCCCCTGTAACGTTAAGCCTAAATGAATTACGTATATCACCTAAATAAAAATCCATTAAAATAAAAAATAAAATGCAATAATCTTTAAAGAAAACTCAATTTTCAAAAGAAAAAACTGATAATAAAATTATACACAAATTAAAATTAAAACAGTTTTTATAGATATTTACAAATAAATCAAGTTTCAAGAAAATGTTTAATTATAATAAATCACTGTTTATTTTATTTATATGAATGAGCCCACCCTGCTAGAAAATCGTAAATATATAATTTATTTTGTTTATTTATTAAATTTTATCAGAAAATAAAATAATAAAAATTTATAATAATATCATAAGTTTTTTGTTTGTGTATTTTTTAATGCCAAAAACAGGCTATTTTACCGGATCTTCTTTCCAAAATTACCTACTACCCATAGAGATGGAAAGAGAACCATTAGTCCAGCCTGCGCAAGATTATTTTGTGACAGAACGGGGCAGCGAAATGACGTAACGCAATATATCTGACCTTGCGCAGTACGCATCTCTATCAGCTGTGAAATGCTGTCGGTCGTAAAACAATTCATCACCCCAGTATTCATTTGTCTTATCTCCAAAAATCCCCCAGTAAAAATCTTAAAATGTCCAAAAATAGAGATATGGCAAACCAATACTCGGGTGACGAATTATTAGTAGTTTGTTTATACTGTCAGTACTGTCAGGTCGTCGTTTGTACTGTGTTTTAATTGTTTTTTTGTTTTTTTGTTTATAACTTTAAACCTAATCTGTATTGTTGCTTTATGAAGAGCAAAGGGTCAATCCCTGGTGTACTCAAAGTAGATCTATAAAATCCCGAAACTCAAACACACCTCGAAAAATTCTTATAAAATAATTTTAAAAAACTATTTCGACGTTTCTTCGTAGATATTTATTGTTTTTTGTTGATTTTTTACAATTTTTTTTTGACACACAAAACTAAGGTTAAAAATACTCGTCAAAAACAACAATAGTAGTGCGCACGTGCAAGTTTATCTCAGATGCGCTAGGCACATTTATCACAGTATTCCGCAACGGCTTTGGAGGTCTTTCCTTGTCTATGCTACTACCCTACCCTACCCTATACCTATTTCCTGTTTTCCGGGTCCCAAATACTGAATTATTTTACCAGCCTTTCTTAAAATCTTAATTTTTGTCTAATATCAACAAGAGAAATCTTGATTTCCAAATTTTGTTTGAACACTAATGATATTCTAGAACTAAAAACTAATTGTTTTTACCTTCACGCTCTTTATGTATTAGTAGTAAATTTTATGATATTGTTGTTGTACCAAGCAATGCCACCTCGACTATAATATGAATATTAAAATATCAAAATTATACTGCCGTCATAATCTACAAACCCTTACTCCACTCGCACTTAGAAAACTGTTTTAGAACTATTACCAATTAACCACCCCGATCAGGAAACGATTTTTAGCTCAACTTGCATATAATCTAAAGGCTTATTCGGGTTTCGAGTCAAGAACTGTTCAGAACTGGTTCTGACCAATAGAGGTTTAATCTTTGTTAGCCTTAAAATAGCCAATAACCAACATTTCAGAACTATATTTAGTGAAACTCGAACAAACCTTAAGTTTTTTTTTCATAATTTAATTATTTAGAGCTTTGGCATTTTTTTAAGGCCAAATTTAAAAAAATCTATCGATGCGTTTTTGAGACAAACGAATTTCATTTGTTTTAACAAAAAAAAAATATGAAATATTATTTTTTTTTGGATATTCATATTTTACGTCAAAAAGTGAGACAAAAAGTTCTATGGGCGTTTGTGTTAAATGGCTTCTTAGTGGAGCTAGAAGACGTTTAAGGGACCTTTTTAGAATATTATTCGCTTCATAACTCAGGAACGGTTTAACTTAATGACTTGAAATTTTTACTGTATTATGCATTTTATGACATAAAAAAATAACCAGGGGCGGACTTACAATTATAAGGCACCCATTATCTACGACACTGGTCAAAAATTTAATTTTAATAAAACGTTAAATGCTTACATTTATTGGTTCTTTAGTTCAGTAAAAATTTCATGTTAATAAGTTAAACCGTTACTGAGATATGATGTGATAAATATTCTAAAAATGCCCTTTCAAAGTACGGTAGCTCCCTTAAAAAGCAATTTAGCTCAAACGTCTATACAAACTTTTTTCTCACTTTTTGACGTAAAATCTGAATATCTTAAATAGTTTTAAAATGTATCATATTTTTTTTTGTTAAAACAAATGAAAATCGTTTTTCTTAAAAACGCATCAACGGATTTTTTAAAATTTGGTCTTAAAAAAATGCCAAAGCTCTAAATAATTAAATTATGAAAAAAAAAAACTTGGGTTGTAAAAAGTTGAGGTAAAAATCGTTTCCAGACCGGAGTGTAACATTACCATTTGGGGAAACTTAGCATTTGGGTAACACACACAACTTTTTGGCAATTTCTGCTATTATATCAATACAGGGACTTTTTTAAGTTATTAATTAAAGGGATGATTCTACACCCAAAGATATAATAAAAGTACCTATAAAGATAGTTCCAAAAATTCGCCCTTGCGGAGCTAATGGTGCGTTTAAAATTTTTTGTTAAATATATCTGGAACCCTGAAAACTAAAGCAAAAAAAAATAATTAGCTTTATAGGCAATCTTCCTATTCAATTTTTATATGGTAACTTTAGCCAGGGGCGTTCATAATGCGGGGCAGTTTTTATTTTTCTGCCCAAACTTTTTTGTCTCTAGTTTTTTTGATATTTTCTCCTCAGTAAAATATGATTCCCTAATTAAAAATACATAAAAAGATATCCTTTATGTAACACCGTAGGGCCAAGCGTTTTCCAGAAACTGCAGTTAAAGAGATTATTTCGTGAGTATCAAACATAGGAACCAAAAAATGCGGTAGTTTTAAGAGCAAAGAATAAAAAATTTCAACCCTTAACCCGCGACGAGATTTGCCTCAAATATTGAAAAATTTGTAAGGCCAACATGAAATGAATCAATTTTTTTATGGATTCAGGTGAATTCAGGTTCATGTCTGAATAAAATCGGATCCCGATTCTGAATCAAACCCAACTTTTGCGTAAGTTACATCGCTTTAAAATTCGTATCGGTCTGAAAGACCGTGGTCGCGGGTTAAGGGTTATAATTTTGTAACCTCTTTTTGAATTCCCCTGTATCGTAATTTTTTATATCTTAGAATTCTAATGCATGCATTTTTTCACTGCACCGTTTGAATCAAATTTGTGTTTTCTCATGGCCCACTATAATCGACACGGTCTATAAGTTTTAAATTTAAGTAAAATTTAAATGAAAGAATTTTTTGGATATTACGACTTTCGCTTACAAACTGCTGTTCGAGGGAGAAAGTGGTAAAACGAAAAATTTATATGTTTACTACATATACATATGTATTATTATAGTATTATAATTCTGTTGATTTTTGACAAATGTTTTATTATCAGAGGCGGGAATTTTGGTATCCATTGAGTTTTTGATAGGTTTTAGCGGTGGGTTTTTCCAAACAGAGTGACTAGACGTACACACATCTGTGTTTACATAGTTTACACAGTGTTTGCATAGTTTGCATTTTTTAGAAGAACATAGTTTTCACCAGCCACTACTTTAGAAAAATCCACCTATAAGAACCGGGGGGTTTTCTGATGGGGGGCTTTACTAAAGAACTGCTTGTAAGAGAGTTGCTGAGCGAGTATGGTCACTCCGCCTGAAAATCACTGCTGAATGGAGTAATCCTTAAGCAAGTACTCTGTTAAAAAAAGAGTATGTGCTTTTCCATAAAACTGGGAAGCTTTGGTTAATTAAAAAATATAGACAAACTTTTTAATGATGCGTATAAGCTTAATACGTTAAATAATAAATAGAATTAAAGAAAGTTTTTAAAAAGCGAGAGTAAAATCTATTTTAATTAATTCTCTATAATAATAATAATAAAAAATATTAAATTATAGTAAGAAGTTGTCAATTAAATTTAATTATTATTTTAATAATAGTTATTTATGGTCCTAGTGGGTAAAGTAAGATATTGCCCATGAGAAAATTAACCTGGCGTCAGTCAAGCAGGTTAATTTTCGAGAGGGCAATATTGGTTTACCCATGAATGCCATACAAGGTTTTATCCAATAAATAGCTTAGGAATTCATATTTTTATTAAAAATTTCAATGACATTTACAAGAAAATAATTTGACAAGTGACAGTTGAGTGAGTAAAATAAATAACTATCCACTCAATAAAGTAAAAGCCACGCGGGGGTTATTATTGAGTTTATCTATTTAAAATAAAGCTGGTAATTGTCTTATTATCTGTATGTATTGGATAAATAATATTGCGCGCATACGGGAGTTATTTTAAAATTTCATTTTAAAATACTTATACCCCGTACTTTTATACACTAATCAAGAATGCCTAAAGCACATACGTAATCCTATATCGATGGCCTAGCGTACAAAGGTGCTAAGTACCGGATGGCCTAGCGTAAAAACGTGCTAAGTACCGGCAACGATTACGGTACTTAGCACATTTTTACGCTAGGCCATCCGGTACTTAGCACCTTTGCACGCTAGGCCATCGATATATTCGTTTATTGCATCACAAATTCAAAGTTAGCAGGTTAATGGATGTATGGAAGTGCTTGCAGGTCTGCACTGATATTTATTTGACAATAGAAAAAGTACTGTCAAAATGGAAAAACAAAAGCATTCGGGTTCATATCCTTAAAAAGTACTAGTGTTGTAATGTAGACGTTAATAAACCCAAATGTATGCTTAATACTAATTAGAACCTTAATAATAGTATATTATTCAATGAGCGTAAAAAAGTGCTATTAATCATTGAGAGTGAATTTTGGGACACGAGCCGATAGATGAGTGGCCTAATCACCCGAATAATTATTAGCTATTATACGCGAGAAGAATACTATACTTTATCCACAGCCGTTTTAAATTTTAAAGGGTTTATTTTTAGAGAACCGTGACTTATAAAAAAAATAAAAAGTGTATAAAAAATAAAAAAAATATCTTACCTTAAATCCATTCCATAGAAGAAGAAATAAATCCAAAAAATGTAGAAATAATCCAAAATGTCACAAAAGTAAATTAAATCACTAGAATCATAAAAAAATCACAACACTTGAAAAATTCACTGACATCACATTATTATTTTGAACGTAATCCTTTGAAATGGGTCAAATTTGAAGTATTTATTGCTGTATCCAAAATAACACAAAAAATATTGTCACACTTTTTTTTATTCACGCGCACGCCAGTAAATTTTAGAATTACACAAAAAAGTAAATTGTCACAATTTTTTTTTCGTCAAATGTATCACAAAAAATCCTTGTAAACAGTCAATAAGTAAACCCGACGATGTTCCATGTTTTTTATTTCACTTTTCACAAGAGTGTCATACGAGATTTTCACTGTTACATTTTCATTCAAAAATTAAAAACGTTTTTTTTTAACTTTTTTAAAAGTCACAGTCAAAAAAGTATTTTTATTAATTGCTTTTTATTTCAGTTTTGCAAGAGTGTCACAAAAATTTTTGTCACAAATTAGTTTTTCGCGAAAACATTCATAAAAATGTCACTGTACGATTTTCATTCAAATAACGCGCGTTGTTTTTTTTCAGGATTTTCGAAATCCGGCACTCGCGACCGCGTTGAATTCGTAAAAACAAATGAATAACGGTGTTTTTTCGCAGCGATCCTGTGTTGGCGCTGAAATTTCAAGTTGTTGCGCACGCCGAGCTTAACACTAACTTACTCAAGTTTAGCTAAGCAGGCTGTGCGCGCCATGGTGGATCCTAAGCGGCTGTGACTGCGGCACTAGGAAAAAAAGCTGTATTTGCAATCCTGCAAAACAAAAAATACTGCTAAAAAATTGAGTAGTGAAAAAACTGTATTATTTTACGGTTTTTTACACCAAGTAATAAAAAAACGGTTTAAAACAAAATAAATTAATAGTAAAAAAACATTTTTAAGAACAAGTTTTTATTTATTTATTTTTATTTATATTATTTATTTATATTTATTACAAAATGACATGTGTAAAACATTTTTAATGTAATTAAAAAAAATTAAAAAATTCTTGATCCTTACTCATATTGGAGTTGATTTAAATAAACCATAGAAAAAATGTTATCTCTCCAAAATATAAATTTATTGTCCCCTTACAGAGCATTAATCTTTGAAGTAAATATTTTTGTTTAAAAACTTTTCCAAAAATTTGTTCCCTTTTTGGTTTGTTTTTGAGTTTTTGATGTGAATTTGCTGCCACCTCTTCAATTTTATTCCAATTACCAAGTTAAATATAAATTAATCTTTTTCCTTTTTTTATATTTATCTACCTTTTTTGCAATTTAAAGATAATTCCTTTAGTCTGTTTGAAGTATAGTTTGGATTATTTTATGATAGATGTCCCAGATTTTTATTCAATTTAAAATTTTAGATTTCATTAATTTATTTTATTTTAACTTATTGTAGTTTTCTTTTTGTTTAAATTTTTAAGATTTTATAAAAATAATAGAGTTAAGGTCAGTATGACATTTCTAATAATGTGTACTCAAGTTATTTTGTTTATAAATTTAAAAAGTAAGTTTTTCTAAAAGGAATTGTACCATTTTCAACCTAATTTTTCATTATTTGTAGCTTGAAAATGACTTTATGTTAAAAAAGTCGAAACAATTGTCGCTTTAATGTTTGTTTAATAGACAATAAATTTATATTTTGGAGAGATAACATTTTTTCTATGGTTTATTTTTAATGTATACTACACGAATAAAATATCTTGAATCTTGAATCTTTAAGTAAACTAAAAAAAAATAAACTTTCAAGTACATGTAAATCAAACCCATCATTTTGTTACATAATACAATTTTATACGATATAAAAGCTTGTCGCGAGAGTTTTTATAAAAGAAATTTACTCAGGAAAATCTCGCGACAAGCTTTTATATATAGAGGAAATGCGCCTAATTTCGGATGGTTTCCAAATTTCGGATAGTAGTGTATTTAAGATACTGTCTGCAAAGGTAAACAGAAACCTACTTTTATGTGAAGCCAAAAGTCAAACTAAATCCGTCCTGTAATATGATAACGGTAGAGCTTCTCCCCTTTAAATGGCAGCACAAATCGTTTATATTGCAAATGGCAGTTTTCTGCTCAGTTGCATTATTATGCTTGTTTATTTTATAAATAATCGTTATAAAAGTTCGTGATTCTGTCTTGGGTAAGTTATGATGTTAGTTAAGTTGATCCACTATTCATAATTAAGCAATTTGAAAACGTAAACATTCTACAAATTTCTAATCTATAAAGCAGAAAGTTGCCTAATTTCGGATAGACCATTTTTGTGCATTTGATTCCCAATTTCGGATATCCGCAAGGTAATTATTATTCAGGATAACCAACCATTAATTATTATTTTTATAATGATACAACAAACTAAGATAAACAATTTTGAAAAAACGAAAATTACCTAAGATACTAAGATATTCGAAATTGGGAATCTAAAATTATAGTTCCTATAGTATTTCGTAGAAAATCGCTTTATGATTAAATTACGTCTTAAATGTGAAGGAATAACAAGAAACATAAGCAATGGGATCCAGATCTACTCTTGAAAAAATTTTTTCGGATATGTCCGAAATTGAGAGCCCTTTTTCAAGTGCACAAAAATGCGCTGATTTTTTTTAACCGTGTTTTTTGGAAAAAATAAACTGTAATAAAATTGCTTTTATAATAAATCGTGGTTCGCTATAATAAGTTGTATCTGGTTATATAAAAAAAATATCAAAAAGTAATACCGAGTATTAAATATTGAATACATTGTAAATGGTATCCGAAATTAGGCGACTTTCCTCTATAAAATTGTATAATGTAACAAAATGATGGGTTTGATTTACTTGAAAGTTTATTTTCTTCTTTTTAGTGCACTTAAATAAAAGCTTGTTCTTAAAAATATTTTTTTACTATTAATTTATTTTTCTTTTTTTAGTCGTCAAAATTTTGTAGGATTCAAACATTTTTTCAAATAGGGGCGCCGAACCAGAAGCTTGCTTCAGGGCGCCGAAATGCAAAGGCCGGCCCTGTGTATTATTTAATGATAATCCTTACATGTATATTTGTTTATGATTGACTGACAGAAATTTTGATGACACATCTTAAAAGACGTGGCTAAAAAGGTATTTTTTTTTTTAATTTTAGGGGTAGGTAGGTTGGGAGTAAACTTTGCCTTATACGCGTATCGGGGGTGATGGGGAGATAAGGGGGATGTAAAATTTATTTTAAAATTTTATTATATGTAACCTAATTTTAGTTTGAAATTATCTCATGTGGGTAAAAAATGGATTTTTTTTAAATTTTAGGGGTGGGGGGATTGGGGGGTAAGTTAGTTAGTCTTCATGTTGCACCCGTTGCCATGACAGCGGTCTAAAACTAATTTTAAGACAATTTTTGCCTTTTATGATGTTTAGGTTTTAAGTCGTAGGAAAACTAGTAGGTGTATACCTTGACGCAAACCTAGGTTTGCGTACTCGGTGCCTAAAGTATGGGAAAAGTAAAAAACATACAGTTTTCTTCAAACGAACGGAAATGTAAAATGCATGAAAACTTAAGCGAAAATGACCGAAAGCTGTGGCGGAGATGGCCGATCGCAAGGTTGAGTGGCTTTTGTTTAGAGGTTGTTGATTCATGTTCGAAGCGCGAACGTTTCTAATCTGACCCTAGAGTCGCGGGTCGACCAGAAACTATCGCGGATTTTCCTTTTATTTTTCTCATTCAGTGATTCAAAAATTTTACAAAACTGGACATCAGACTGGACTGCACAGAAATTTAAAAAATACCTATCTGTTTCAAAAATTATCTAATTTTTTAATTCAAATTTTATCCCACACATCACCTCAGTTTCAATCTAATTTAGGGCCCCTCCTGGACTCGTAATAGTGGGGCCGAGACCCCCTTGAAATACTATCTATGCTTTTAAATATTATAAAATCATAATATTTCCTACAGGATGCTTCTTGAAATTTATTTGGGGTTATTTGTGATAAACACTCGGAAATGAAGAAAATAAAAACTTTATTGCATGACATAATCATGCCAACGTTTCACCTAATATTTAGCCCTGAAGAAGCCTAAATATTAGGTGAAACGTTGGCATGATTATGTAATGCAATAAAGTTTTTATTTGCTTCATTTCCGAGTGTTTATCACAAATAACCCTAAAAAAATGTTATAAAATCTTCAAGATTTAAAATATAAGTATTTTATTTTTTTATTTAATAAAAATTCATAACTAATAATTTTAGGTAAAATTAGACATAATTATGTATGATCTTACAAAAACTTTTTCCGGGTAAACTACCTAGTTTAACCTTTTATGACTTGTAGTAGTTATCAAGTAAAATTTATTGAATCCTGGTAAAACCACGTAAAATTTTTACCACTTTTTAGTAAGTTTTTAGAAAATCATTGTTACCTACTTCAAAATTGCAACTAGCTCAAAAGTATTGAACAGAACATTACTGGTACCACATCATGGTTGGTACAGTTATTCTCATGGGCGGTAAGGCACGTAGAACGAAAAAATCACATTGAAATCACACCTTAGCAGTACCTAGAACCAGGCCCGGACTGGCTCCTTTGGGGGCCCTCGGCTAGAGACTAAAGAGGGGCCCCCTTACCAAGAGGGGGTCCGGGGCACGGTAATAGTGCCATTTTTTGCACCGTTGATTACGAAAAACATAATTTAAAATTTAACAAAAATGCAAGAAACTCTCGCACCACAAGCGGAAATTTTTACAAATTTTCGGTTTAAGTTTAAGAAACTTAAATAAAGAAAGAAAGAACGCCCTAGCGTTGCCGGCGAAAATGTTTACAACGTTGATGCAAGAACATTTTTACGAATTTCACGTTTATATTGTACAAAATAAAAAAAGTAAGAAAGCCCTAGTGCCGCAGACTTATACGCTTAAGTTCTACAATCATAAATAGAGAAAAACGTAAAAAAGCCTATTGCCAAAGGCGAAAATTTTTAAAAACTTGATGGTCTATTTTAAAAAGTTCTACAATCTGTAAAAAAGAAAACGTAAGAAAGCCCTAGCGCCACAAACAATTTTTTTACAAACTTTTATATTTAATATTAGTTTTATAATTTCAAATTACACCAAAATGTAAGAAAGATCTAGCGCCGCAGGCCAAAATTTTTATGAATTTAAAGGTCTCTGGTCTACTTAAGCACGCAATATACAAATTACCTCACAAATTACAAAATACGAAATTTAATAAATAAAATAAAAAAAGTAATTAAACCTTTTTAGCCTTTTTAGTTTATAAATTATCAACAGGCTGTGTTGACAACAGCGTTGCCGGTTTGTGGCTCCTTATATTCTTAAAGACACGTACAGATGAAACACAAATGCACTATTTATAGTGTAGTTAAAAAAAACCTGAGTAATAGAAAATATAACCACTTTATTTGGGGCCCCTTCGGGGCCCCCTTGAACCGGGGGCCCTCGGCGATCGCCGACTAGCCGACCTGGCCAGTCCAAGCCTGCCTAGAACTATTGAATTTTAGTCGAACATGCCTAAGCCTGACCTAACCCAAGTTCAATGATGTGTCGTCAGGGCCGTAGCGAACTTTAGTGGGTCAAAAATCACAACTTTCTTTAATCTAAAATTACAACTTTTATAGTAAATATTTTATTTTAAATAATTTATTACAACGTATTAAATATAAAATCAATAACATTTTCTAATTAGAAACAGGGAAGTAAACTTAAAAAAAAAAATTACCGATCACCAGCAATCCTTCATAAGCTCCGTTTATTAAACATTAATAAGTAAAAGTATATAATTTAACATTAAACTAAATAAACAATTTCAAGCGTGCTTTATCATTATTATACTATTCACAGTGCTAGAATAGTTTATACTATACACGGTGTATTTGAAATAGGGTGATTCTACATCATAAAATATGACAAAAAGTTCCTATAAACATATGTCTACAAATGCGCCGTAAGAGAGCTAAGCTCCTTTAAAAGTTGCTAAAAAATTCGGTTTTATTTAATAACTCGGGAACCTTTTGAGATATAGCAACGAGGTTTTGCATGTCAACTAATCTTAATAAGGCATATCTTCGTATGTTATTTTCATGGACTTATTTTAACCAGGGGTGCGCGAAACGGGGGGCCTTATCAGTTTTTTGTTCCAAACTTTTTTCTGTGTAATTTTTTGCAAGGGACTAAAACAGCCAAGTTTAGTCCTAAGGTATATACACTATTTTTTGCAGGACCAAACATAATTTAGGTAGGTAGATAAAATTAAAATTAAAAACCACGCGTCTAAAATCGGTTGTTTTATTTTCGTAATTTAATCAAGATGCCTGTAAATTGCGAAAAGTCAGTTTCATGGCTATCGCGATTTCAATTGTTTTTTAATATGGTTGACACAAACGTCAAAAAAATGGACGAAGATGATAAATTTTGAGTTATGTATAAATTGTTATAACAATGTTATTTTTAAAGGTTTTCTTTGTTTAAATCAAATAAATTGGTTTGAATCGCTAATTTATTTCAAAACACCACCAAACCTAATTTTTGAACCAGCAAAGCACATAGTAAGTATAATATTTTAATATTATCAAGGTTGCCGTGATCTTTATTCCCTTGGGAGAAAAACGGCAAGTTTAGTCCCGAAAATGAAAGCGTAAAATTAGGTTTTAGTCTTGGTTGTGCAAAAAAATAATTTAAAGGTGAAATATCACGGTTCGAGGACGAAAAATTAAATACTAAATTATTGAAAACCAAAATTTTAATATTATATAATGAAATTCGAAGCATTATATATTTTTATGGCTTGTTATTATTATTTCATCTATTTCCGCGATTATTTTCTAAATAAACTATTTGATATAGATTTTTTTATTTTGATTTTGTATTTTGATTGTTAAAATTAAAAATTGTGAAGGCTTTGACCTTTTCGCTGGAAGGTTTCCAGTCAAATTCAAAAGTTAGTATCACATATCAAAGAAAAGCATACGTGTAGTTGATAACCTCTTCTTTTTAGATTCTGAGGCTGGCCTCTGACTTTACTTTTTTTTAATAAAGTTGCTCAAAATAATAATTAATTTTCAATAAAAAAGTTTTTTTCAAATTAACTTCTCTATACTTTTTCAACAAAAACGCCTTTTCAAAATTAATTTCTCTACACCTTTTTATTGTTACAGGTGTCTTTGTTTCAATTACCTCGAAATGACTTTGTAGTATATTACAAATAAATAAATAAATGACATATTTTGATATTTGTCATATTTTGATTAATAAAGCCAAATATGGCAAAAATTCTTTCAAAAACTAATAATTTTCTCTGAAAACGGGATCAGATCAGATCCAGAAACGTTAGAAGTTAACTTTTATTCAATTTTTCGTTCTTTTTTAATTATTTTAACGATTTATCAAGAATTTTATTAAAAATTCTTTATTTAGGCAAAATTTTTAAACTTTGGTAAGGTATTGACTAATAATATTAGTTAGGTAAAGAAGATATAGCAGATAAGTATTATTTTAAACGCAATACCTTACCAGCGCATCTAGAGATAGGTGCGCCTGATAAGAACATTTTAATTTTATTTTCTGTTTTAGATTTTTTATCAATATAAATAATGATTGAGGCGAAATGGTTCAAATTAATAATACTTTAAATAATAATTATTATTCAGGTAAGCAAGTATTCCCTTTTTAAACAAGAAACAATATACCTACAAGAAACCGTTTGAAATAAGATCAAAAAACATCCATAGAAAAAAGATCTATAGAGACAGACAGACACTGTCTGTCAGACAGAGATATTGCAGGAATAAAGGTAAGAAATATTTTTATTGACAATGGGAGCTGGATGCAATACTTTATCACCTTTGATGCCGAAGTAAGAAATAAAACGTAATTTTTTTAAACAGAAAATCCAGTGTCCAATAGAAACTGACCATAGGTAAAAACTTGTTTGTTTGTTATCTTTTTGTTATTCGAATGAAAAAAACGTTCTTGTAAAAATCGAGAATAATATTAATATTATTATTAATTAAAATGTAATAAAATATTATATAGATTTATAATATATTATTATAAGCGAGATAATAAGTAATTTTCTGAAATATATTTGTTAAGACAAATTAAAAATTATTTATTGAAAATCATCAGACCAAGGAAATCTAGCGACCCTGAAATTTTATTAGAATAGTTTCAACAATAATTTCAGTAAACAAACTTATATCTTTAATACATTGATCGAAAAAGTTCAAATAAATCAAATGAATAAATACTAGGCTGTCCCCTATCCCATATTGTTTAACTTTTTTTAATAATAGAAATAACGATTAGTAACTGTAATTTTAGTTTAGTTTAGTTTAGTTTAGTTTATTAACGGAAGTTCCATTTTAACAATTTTAACAATGTAAAAAACAATATATATATATTATAAAACATAATTTTTGTTATGGGTAACGATATAACTGCCTTCTTCACCAACTCATCAAAGACATGATTTATTTTTTTAGCACCCGAAATTAAAAATTTACAGCAGCCAAATGTTTTTAAAATAAAAGTAAAAAAAAACTTGTTGGATAAATCTTTTTATAATTTAAACAAAGACACGGGGGTGGCTTTTTCCATTTAATTGTTGTCCAAATTTTTTATGTATGCATTCTTTTAATGGTTTTTATTGTGATATTGTACTTTTTTATTAATTTATTTATTACTTATCTCGACTTATCTCATACCACATTTTAAGAATGTTTATAATAGATTTTTATTGATCTCGAATAATTAGATATCAATAAAAATCTAATCTAATCTTACGTAAACAGGGGAGATAATATACTCAAGACTCAAAAAGTTCATCGGCTCCATCGGAGCTACATCCCTTATTAAAATATTGAGTCGTGCGGGCCATGCTCCATACCCCCTCCTTCATCTGAATGCACCTGTGAGCAAAACTGTCGAAAAAATAGTTTTGGACTTTTGGTTTGTTGGGAAAAATTTGCACAATAACTCAAAAACACTTCAAGTTAAGTTCTCTACTTAAACCATTTTTTCAGTCATTTGTTAACTTTTTGGTTAAGTACTTAACACAAATATTACCAACGATTTATGTTGGTAAATTTCAAAATATAAAGGGCCTTTAAGAAGGACCAGTCTAATAGTTACTCATATTTTGTTACCTATTTTTTTACATAGTTTTGAATTCTGTAAGGTCTCCGCTTATCTCGTTGAACAAAACAATTTATTATCGATAACTTTAAATTAAAATAGATGAACTGATGCAAGCATATAACACTAGTTTACAAGGTGTTTAGTCCCTTGAGGGCCATTTGCACCAACTTTTAAACTGGGATTATCTCAATTAAACAGTAAGTTAAAATTACTGCATTCTGATTGGTTGACTGTCCATTTAATCCAAGCTTAAAGTTAAACCATCTTTGGTGCAAGTGGCCCTGAAATACACAAAGTTTTTGGATAACTGAAGTTAAATTATTTGACATGCCTGCCGAATTCAAATCAGCTTTAATAACTATAAACTCGGTTTAGTCGAGATAATCCCAGATCAAAAGTTCGTGCAAGTGGCCCTTAATAAATTTTTACATTTTTAATTATATGTCAAATTTTGACATTTTTTGACATTTGACATTTCTGTTTTATCAAGCAAGAGAGTAAATTAAAAATCGCACAGTGAATATTTTCAAAACAGATTCGAATATTGGATGTGCGAATACACTGCGTAGTTTATTTTATAAAACATAACTATATTCTATACACAAACATATACTATTCAAACCTGTTGTAAAAATATTTACTGTGCGATTTTTAATTTGCTCTCTTGCTTGATGAAACAGACCAAAGTAAAATTTCAATCATAGGTAAAATTTATTTTAATTAATTTTTCTTTTATTAATGAAAATGGCGTGGCCAGAAAAATAATCCGATAAAGCTACGAAGAAAAAACAAAAGGAAATGGTCCAAAACTACAGGAAAAAAAGGTCAGTTTGATATCTTTTTTTATAAACTTCCTCATTTTTCCACCCGTCTAGAAAAGGTACACACATTTTATCTGTTAACAAATGTTGTGATAGGGTTTACTGCAACTTTAAAATTAGATCCAAAGATGCAGAATTTTTTGATAGATTATAATTTTTAAATAAATTATAATTTAATTATCTGACCTTAAAATAATACAATTTAAACATATGCGCTATCACAAACAATATTTTATATATTTTTAATTTTGGAGTTTAAGGTTTTGACCTGATAAATCCATAGTCCAAATATCTAAATATATACTGAGAAAATTTTTAAGTAAAAGTAAATGGGAAATAGTTATTTATGGTACTAGTGGGTAAAGTAAGATATTGCCCATGAGAAAATTGGCGTCAGCCAAGCAGGTTAATTTTCGAGAGGGCAATATCGGTTTACCCATGAGTGCCATACAAGGTTTTATCCAATAAATAGCTTAGGAATTCATATTTTTATTAAAAATTTAAATGACATTTACAAGAAAATAATTTTACAAGTGACAGTTGAGTGGGTAAAATAAATAATTATCCACTCAATAAAGTAAAAGCCACGCGGGGGATATTATTGAGTTTATCTATTTAAAATAAAGCTGGTAATTGTCTCTCTGTATGTATTCGATAAAAATATTTATGCTAGCTTGTAAAACACTTTTCTTTCGAGTAATGTACGCTATTTTTTCTACTCAAAATGCACAGTTGCGAAAATAAAAAGCATAAACACATAAAAATACTATTTTTTTTGGATTTCGGTAAATCTCATCGAGAAAGTTCGAACTTGACCTACTATTCGTAAATGTTTTAAATGGAATAGGGAGGGGAGGAAGATATATAATTCTACGCTGTGAATGATATATTTTGTCCCCTCCCTATTCCATTCCTCCTCCTCCCTGCAAAAATTTTGAGGACTATTTTGTGTCTATAAAAAAAGCGCTTCACCCCTGAAAAAATTTTGATGACTAAAAATTAAGAGCTTTGTCCCCTTTTCAAGTGGAATTTCTTAAACGCCATGAAATCTCATGTAGATCGATGAAATCTCATGTATAATGACGAAATCTCATGCAGATTGATAAAATCTCATGTAGATTTATGAGGAAATTAATATTAAAGTTCATCGCGAATTACTTTTTACCTAATATTATGCAATTTGTTTTTTAATGTCACAATATACCCAAATCTCCGCAAAATCTCCAGAATTCTTAAATCTCCACAAAATCCCCACCAAGCTTTAAAATCTCCGAAATTTGGAGAAATCTTCACAGTTTGGCAGCACTGCCCTAGCGGGAACTCTATGTCAACTTTGGCGCGCTTTGAACTAAATAAGCAGTTATAATCACACGTCACATATTTTTGCCGCTCAAAAAAAATATAAAAAACAAACTGTACAAGAACCCTTAAAAAAGCAAGCTTTTTTAACTACCAAATCCTGTAAAAACCCCTGTTTTTTTCTAATACAGTTAAGTCGTAATTATAAAGTTTATAGGTATTTTTGGCCCCGAAAAAGCATAAATTTACTCAAATAGACATAGAAATACTTTTTAACACGAAAAACGTATGATTACAATCGAATGTAACTATCTAAACACTAGAAAATAAGTCTTAAAGATTTAATTATAACTCACATACCCGGAAAGTTCCAAAAACACACCACAGCGAAAATCTGACCTCGACTGACTGAGAGGCGACAGTGGGGGTCGCGTCTCAACGTAGAAGCTACTTCCACCCTCTTAACAGCAGGGGATTCGCATTTTCGTTCTTGAATGCGTACAGAGGCGCTCTCAGGGATTCAAAATATTTTTGAATTTTGAGCTAGGCCCTCTCACTATTAAACCGGATATGGTATATGCAGCTTGCAGAAGAAATTTAATGTCACGATTTGAACAGTGCATAGTTGAAAATGGTGGTCATTTCGAGCATTTTATGTCATATGGATATAGTGAATGTTAGAATGTGGCCAATAACACAATTAAATTACACCGGCACACAAAAAAAAAAAAATTGTCTGTACACCGGGCGCCACCTATCTACGGGCATGTTTTTCGACCCGCTGAATACGAATTTCAAGTCAGTTTAGGCCGTCCACCCTTCAATTTCGAGTAAATTGCAAAAAAACCCAAAAAATAGCGAAAATTCGATGTTTTGGCAAGAAAAAAAATTTTTTACTCGAAATTGAAGGCTGGACGGCCTAAACTGACTTGAAATTCGTATTCAGCGGGTCGAAAAACATGCCCGTAGATAGGTGGCGCCCGGTGTACAGACAATTTTTTTTTGTGTGCCGGTGTTATTTTTCAAATATAAGATTTTTTTCAATATTACTTTTTTTAATTTTTTGAAACTATTTTAATGGATATCTCCGGAACGGCCTATCCGATTTTAAAAATAAAAAATGAATTTGAATCAAAATTAAAATACCTTTTAAATAATGAATCACATGACCCATATTGCCATTTGAGATTTTAAAGTTGGGGTTGGTGGGAGTTAGGGGGTGAGTTTTAGAACCTTACTGATTACATAAATAGAAAGCTTACTAAAAATATCTAATTAACTTGCTTTTTAGATTTTTGATATCTCTTACAGTTTTCAAGATAATGACTGTAGGAAAGTTAATGGGACACCCTGTATATTGCGTTTTTGCAAATAATAAAAAATTAAAAACGAAAAAAGTTTTACCATTTTTTTTTTAAATACGATAGATCTTTTTTTTAAAAAAAACGAAAGAATTTTGAAAAAAAAAATCAAACAATTTTTTTTTTATTTTCTTTTTGAGAAAAACGATAAATGTACACAAAAAAACGTGATATCAGACGGACAGAAGAACATTTTTAGTTTTTAATTTTTTTTCAAAACATTTTTATTTAAGAATTTTTTGGGTAGGACGTTATTTGGCGATTTTGTAAAATTCGAAACTAACGTACAATACTATTCTAGCGCTTACGTGCTGTGAATAGTATAATAACGCAGTTCGTATTTATTAATGACTCATATATGAGTGATAAACTATGACTATTGATTTCTTTAACCAATTTTACTTTCAATAAGATAACGACTACTGACAAAAAAAAAGAAAAAAAGTATTTTATGAATAAAATGTTTTTTGAAATGTTAAAAAAAAACCTTCTAAAAAATATCTTATAGGTACGTTCAAGTATTACGTAACGCAAATTGTACCAAAATTCATACACTTCAAACCCTGGTTCTCGCGTTATTATAGATTATAGAGATTTCATATTTTGGCTACCCTCCTAATAGGAGGTGTGTTAGGGGGGGTAGCCAAAATATGAAATCTCTACAGCCTTGAATAACGCGAGAACCGAGGTATGAAGTGTATGAATTTTGGTACATTTTGCGTTACGTAATACTTGAACGTTCCCTACGAAGCGTAAAAAGTCCGCCTACCCCCCTTTAACTTTTGACTGGCTTAAGATATCAACTTGAAATTTGTAACACGTAAATAAAATAACCGAAAAAAAAATTTGGTATATTTGATATGCTTAGGCGGCACAATGGAGACCGGGGCAAGGGGGAACATTTTTTAAAATTGAAAAGGGGTACGTGTGATACATCATTTTAAAGCTCATAAAATTTTCTATTCGACCATATGGGTATTTTCTTTTAGGTGTTCATTTTTTAGTTTTTTTTGCTAAAAAACCTACATTATTTAAAACCCCACCTTGTCCCCTGCCACCACTGTACCGCCTAAACATAGAAAATATATACCAACAAATTATTTTGGTTATATTATTTACGTGTTCCAAATTTAAAGTTGATACCTTAAGCAGTTTAAGAGTTAAAGGGGGACGGACTTTACAAATGCACTGCATATTTTTTTAATTTAAAATACGAGACCTCTTTTTATCTGCTATATTAGGGAAATAGTTATTTGCAGCCCTAGTAGCCCCACTAGCTCTAGGTAAGTGAATTTTTCTGTATGAGGTCGTATTTTGTGGAGCTGAGGTCCATAAACACGACCGAATACAGAAAAAAACTTACCTAAAAGTAGCGCATTACGTTTTTCTCACTACCAAGGAGTTAAAACCTTATTTTATTAATAATATTTTTGACATTTATATGTGTGACGATTCAACAAATCGTTTTTTTTTTTAATCACTATAAAATTAAAAATAGTAGTCTTGTGTCCATATGTCCCCCTGCGGTAAGTGTCGGACACTTCGTGTCCTTGCGCGGAAAATGGCGTTTTCTGTCTTTAGTTACGGTTTTGTTTGTATTGATTTCATCAATCACTAGGTATTCTCGATAAAGTACTTTCCATCACTGTCAACTTTTTGATTAAGTAATGTCAACTTACCTACTAAAATAAATAGTTGATAGTGAGAAAAGTAATGTTGTTTTAGTCCCTTTTATTACACAACTCAATGTACTTAAATATTTGGTTAGATATGTCAGGATGGCCGAGCGGTCTAAGGCGCCAGACTCAAGGTTTCCTTGTCTACCAAGTAGATGCGAATGAGCGTTCTGGTCCTCTCTGAGGGCGTGGGTTCGAATCCCACTTCTGACAAAACTTTTTTAAATTATTAAATAGTTTTCTACATACATACAGGGTGTATTTGAAATAGGTTCCAAAATTTTAAAGCGCGATTCTACGTCATAAAATATGACAAAAAGTTCCCTAAATACAGTGTATCCCCGGATCGACTTGACAATACCACAAAATTACCTTTCTTTTTCGAATTAAGAAAAACTGCCTTGGAATTTTGCCCTGCTTGCTTAAAAACTAATTTTTGTCAAAATAAAATTTTGAAAAATTATATGTGGCGCCAGATATCAGTGAAAGAGTAAAACATTTTCAGGTAAACTTACCTGTCCATAAAAGATACGAAAAAAAATATTTATAATGAAAAATAAGAGCGGCATGGCAAAATTTAATATTTTTACTTCATAAAATTTTTTTATTAAAAAAATTCAAACACTGGAAATTTGACACTATTTAAAAAATTATTACCATTTAAAATCATTAAAATTTGACATGCGGCTCTTATTTTTGATTATAAATCTATTTTTTAAATAACTTTTTTTTGTATCTGTTACTAAAGGTAAGTTTACCTGAAAACTTTTAACTTTTTCACTGATATCTGGCGCCACCTAAAATTTTTAAAAACGTTATTTCAACAAAAATTAGTTTAAACGAAAGCAGGAAAAAGTCCCAAATCAGTTTTTCTTAATTAAAAAAAAAAAATGGTCATTTTGTGGTATTTTCAAGTCGATCCGTACGTCTAAAAAGGCGTCGTAACTTAGGACTCCTAAGGGAGCTAAGCCCCTTTGAAAGTGGCTAAAAAAATCGGTTTTTGTTTAATAACTCAGGAACCCTTTAAGATATAGCAACGAGGTTTTGCACGTGAACTAATCTTAATAAGGCCCATCTTCGTATGTTATTTTTATGTACTTGCAAGGAATACTATATGTATATAGTCTTCATTAGAACTACGGACCTTTTTCTTTTTGTGTAACAAAGGTGATAAGTACCTACCTACCTACCTACCTACCTACCTATTTTAAAACAGTAAAAATTCATGGTATATTAATACAAATGTATCGACGAATTAAAAAAATCCACATCGTGCGACCTTAGTATTAACCAGCATTCTGAGGTCGAAAGAAATATTATTCCATGATAATCGACCGCCAAATCAGGGCCAACCATAATTTTATAACTGATATTATACTATCGAATAACGTGGGTACATTTTTGCAAAAAGTAGACGGAGTTAAATTGCGAATTTAGAAAAAAAAATAAGAAAAAACTAAAAAAATCAAAGAAAAATGAGCAAAAAAATGACATTTTACAACAACAAAAATTGTCATACAAAACAGTTTTTGGGCTGTTTGACTCACTGAGTTTTGGTTTTGGATAAAAAAATCTTTGCTAGGGGATCGATATAGGTCCGGCCCGGTCATCTGGGGGGTCCGACAAGCTTTGTAGAACTTCAGAAAATTTCGAGAAGAAGTCAAAAAATACATTTAATTATTTTAAACTTCGTATAGAAAATTTGACGGGTTTTATTTATTTTTGCTTTCGAAAAAATGTTTTTTTACAGCTATAGAGGTAGGTAAAATTATAATAAATAGAATAATATATTTTGATATAATAATGTCTAAAATAAAAAAAAAAACAGAAAAAAAGATTTTTTTATCGTAACCTAAATAAAATTTGGCAATAACCCAATAACACTGACATTGGTACTACTTTTAAAAATTTGTAGGTGGTACCACTTTAAAATATATTCGTCATTTAATCTTCGACTTGATTAATTCACTTAAAAAAATGATAATTTGTTATTTAGCAAAGGACAAACTCTGTTTTTTGGCATCCCTGCCTATATCTCAAAGAGTTCTGGTCGTAGCTCGAAAGTGCTTTACTTTAGGACATTTTTTGTAGATAATCATTTGAGCTTTAGATCTATATTTTTCATACGATAATTCGTAATCAAGTTATCGATAAAAAATAGGAGTTTTACCCCATTCTTACCCCCTTACCCCAAACACTTTACCCCCAAACTCTAATTATCTAAAAGTCCAAACGAAAAATGATAAGAAACAATATGCAAGAAACCGCTTGTCGATATCTTTTCTATAGATGGAGTTATCGAGTTTACAGACAGACTGACAAACAGAGGGACACGAAAAGTGTCTCCAGGGACTTTAATTTAAACAACAACAAAAGTCTTTTATCCAATAGATCAGATAATGAGACAATTACCAGCTTTATTTTAAATAGATAAACTCAATAATAACCCCCGCGTGGCTTTTACTATATTGAGTGGATAATTATTTATTTTACCCACTCAACTGTCACTTGTCAAATAATTTTCTTGTAAATGTCATTAAAATTTTTAATAAAAATATGAATTTCTAAGCTATTTATTGGATAAAACCTTGTATGGCACTCATGGGTAAACCGATATTGCCCTCTCGAAAATTAACCTGCTTCTCATGGGCAATATCTTACTTTACCCACTAGTACCATAAATAACTATTATTTGCGCCCAACAATACGTAAGAAAAATATGCGTGGTTCGGAGTAACTGATGTATTTTTTTTGTGGGCTGGTATTATCTAATATTAAATGACTGCATTTTGTAACGAGTGTTATCCTCAGAATGTTATAAAAGCATAAACATGCGAAATGGCTAAACAGTTGGGAATAAAAGTGCGACTTTTACTTTCTACTGTCGTTTGAAAACATTCCAATGCACTTGCGTTCGTCGACTTGTCAAAAAGAAAGTATTGGGGGGCTTTGGAGTAAAACTTTATAAACTACTGCTGCCAAATTCAAAATAGTACATTTAGTTTAGTTTAGTTTAGTTTAGTTTATTGTTTAAAGTCTTTCTCGGACCTATTAGTATAGGTGTTTTACACGATAATTGACTGAAATGATTACAAAGAATGGCGATTTCTCCCGTTAGATTAGACAGGGACAAAAGTTCTACCCAAAAAGGATAGAAGACAAACATACACTCCCACTTCCACCCAACCAAACAAATTCTGTATTTGTTCTTTTTTGAACAAATTTAATATTTACTTGGCCGGGCGAAAAGTGTAACTATATTATTTTGATTAAAGAAATTACTGGCGCCATCTAAATTTTAGTAGAATTATCTTATTTTACAGATTCACATTAGCTATGTTCGTTCGTGCCGCTCAGTGCTACAATTTCCGGCCAACCAAATAAATACTGCATTTGTTGTATGAAAAACAAATACAGTATTTATTTGGTTGGCTGGAAAGTGTAGCACAAATGAGATAGAGATAGGGTAGACGTCTTTTGTTTCATAATTCTAGTTGTAGAGAGCTCCATTTAGAATAGATAATCTTCACTATTAACATCTACTCTTCTCTACCATAACAAAAATCTCCAAACATTTTTAACACTTAAATTTTGATACCATTATCTTTCTTATCTTCCTTCAATCCTGCAACCTTCTTATATCCCTCCAAATCACCCAAACCAAATATTATGTTTACAAATCAGCTCCCAAACCATTAATTTTGAAAAAATATTTTAAATTAAAATTCTGGCAGACTAACATCTCTACTCTAAATTTCTCTACTCCCTAACATCCCTACTCCATAACATCCCTACTCCACAACAACTCTACTCCGTAACATCTCTACTCCATAACATCTCTACTCCGTAACAACTCTACTCCACACTTTATGCACTTTATTAGCCACTTAATAATAAATGAGCAGTTCAAAGAACAAAGAATCTTCTTCTTCTAGATTATTTTATTTTTTTCCTAGAAAACGTTTATCTTTAAATGTAAATCTAGAACAATCATAAATGAATTATTCTAAAAGCAACAACGACCGCGTACTCTTAACATGCACTAATATGTAAGTAATTAATAAACTGAATTCATTTTTGACAGCATGACAAATATTCTTTTGAGTTGAGACAAGTGGCTAATCGAGTGTCTCTAGTGTGGAGTAGAGTTGTTACGGAGTAGCGATGTTATGGAGTAGAGATGTTACGGAGTAGAGTTGTTGTGGAGTAGGCATGTTATGGAGTAGGGATGTTAGGGAGTAGAGAAATTTAGAGTAGAGATGTTAGTCTGCCAAAATTCTACTTTGACATTAAAGTACTAGTTTCATAACATACGTTTTTAGAATACGAGTACAAGTTTAGAAAACGAGCCGCTTGCGGCGAGTTTTCTAAAGTACTAGTGCTCTAAAAACGTATTATGAAACGAGTGCTTTATACAATTTTTTCTATTTTGCTCTAAAATTTAAAAAACTTACATTTAAATTGATGACTGACTTAGAGATTTTTGTTTTGGGTTGGCATTACAAGTTACACTATGTTTAAAAATCTAAGAACAAATGATATTATGATATATTTTACAGTCATCTCTTCTTTTTTAACTGCAATTAACCAGTCCACAATTTTAACACGGTAAAAAATAACCCAAAAACAAAATTTTGTAAAAAATTAAACTTTAAATCGACATTGACATTTGCACGCAAAACGTCAAGAGTTAGGCTTTTGTCTGTTGCCAACCCAAAAGAAAAAAAAGTACAGACCTCTTATGGGCCTATAAGAACACGCAAAATAGATTTTGTCATTCGTCAAATTGCGAAACTCCCCATTTTTGGAAATACATTTAAAAAATAGATTATGTGTAGTGGTCTACCGCGTCTGTACATGACAAGTCTACTATAACTAGCGTGAGTTCGATTCTCACTGGCGCCGATTTGCCTTTTTCAGTTAATTAATAATTGAAATTTGGCGAAGGCGTAAGTGAAGCGGACACTCCCTAAAAACTGGTTCGAGAGTCACTATAAGCCGGTGGTTCCCTCTACTACTAGCCCACACAAGTCCTGGACTTAGGGGATGCTTAATTAAGTAGAATAGTACGAGGTTATACAAAATGTAATGTTATGTAATTGATTAAAGTTAAATTTTTTTTAGATTTTAAAAATCAGCAAAAAGTAGTTTTGATTTCTTAGTCCTCATATTATTGACTGGTATTACATAAATGGGTACTATTACTTGCTGGTTCTATTTCTAAGTTCGTTTTTGCGTTTTATTATTTTAAAACGAGAAGTGTATGCATTTGTTAGTTCGACACGTAAGGGCATATCCACAGGCTCGCATAAAAACAAGCCGTGATTGGCTTGATGTGCCGCCATGTATCTTGTAAGCCAATCACGCCATCGCTCTTATGTCTTATGTTCTTATGCAAGCTTCTGGATGGGCCTTAAGGTGCACATAGTGCCGGCCTTTGCATGAATTAAGTGAACCCCTGCTTCAGGGCTCCAGCTCAGAGGGGCGTTTTAAAATCATCAACATTTTCTGCCAGGGGTAAAGCTTTTTTTTTCAGTTATCAAAATTTTTTTTTTCAAATAAGGGCGCCAAACCAGAATCTTGCTTCATGGTACCGAAATGCAAAGGCCGGCCGGAGGTGCACAGAAACCTCCTAGATATATTAAAAAAAAAATGTATACGGCCATTCAAAGTTTCGGTCCTGATTTTTTTAGGGAAATATTTTTTTTTTTCGGACTATGTCTTTGTCGGCCTGACATCCTTCCGAAAGATTGTTTTCGTCCTTGTCATAAAGGAGTATTATAAATTACATCGGCAATTAGTGCTACTAAGAGTGCCGATGTATTGAAATCTTCGCCAAAAAGTCAAAATCTATGATGTTTCTTCATAATCTCGACGTTTTAGACCTTCCTGAGTCGAAATAAGTAAAAAAATCGACAATCGTTTTTTTGCATATTGTTTCTCATCATATTTCGAAGAGCTGATTAGATTTTGGGGGTAAACGATTGGGGGTAAGGGGGGTTAGAATGGGGCAAAACTCCTATTTTTAGCGTTATTATTAAGGCAATTATTATTGTATTTTTTTAATTTAGCAGTAAAACTTGTTTTTAGCATATCTCACTTATTTATAACCCCATTTCAAAAAATTATATTTTAAATGAAATGAAATGTTTTTAAGCCCTATAAATAATGCTATATACAGTTTTTTGCTAGAATATAACGTTTTGGAGATACAGACTTTCAAACTTTAAATTATGCAGGTATATTAATGGTTGCCTATTCACGTGATCACACAACCTTTCCTTTTCATAACGCTTCAAATTAGTGCCTAGTGCCGATGTTTTGACAAGGTGCTTGCAACTGTTCAGCTGGTTATTATTTTTAATTTTATTATAATTATTATTATTTATTAAAACATATAAAATGTACTTTAAAAGCTTAACCAGTTTTCATTTTTTATGATAGTGACAACAGACAAATTTTTGAAAATCTTTCAAAAATTACGAAAAGCTTTTTAAAAAGTATTTAAAAAATCTTAAATTTTGTATTTCAAGAATCTAGAAAGTCCGTGTTTTTGCCCTTGTATCATAAATAACTATTTTCCTTGCAGTATTTTAGTTTGATCTGGTGAAAGATATACCCGAAGATATAGATGTATTTTAGCCTAAGATATAAACTATAGTAACGATGGTCAGAGCAAAGATACAACCATGGTAGGTACCATGTCATGGGGGGCACAGGTGAGGAGGCCCAGAGGCAGATGCCCCCATGTGGCCAGTTTTGCTATCAGGAGAGCAGAATCCTGAGAGGCCGGACTCTCTGGAGGTAGTGACCGAGGTGCACAAGGTGAAGAAACTGCGGTCCATACTGGCCGCTTTAAAATAAAGCTGGTAACAACACTTTGGGCTTGAAGCAACGAACTAATTACTCTTCTCTCTAGAATACGCATACCGTTAATACAGGGTGATCCATAAATGGCATGCCAAAATTTAAGAGGTGATTCTAGATCCAAAAATATAAAAAAAGTTCCTATAAAGGTTGAGCCCTAAGGGATCTAGGGCCCTTTAAAATTGTAATAAAAATAAGGTTTTTAATTAATAACTCGGGTACCGTTTAAGCTAGAGCGGCGAGCTTTTGCATGTATACTAGTATTAATAAGGGCAATAAGTTTATGTTAATTTATTTTTTTAATTTATCCAGAGGCGTGCCCAGACGGACAAAATATATGAGGCTTAAAACATTTTTGCCCCAAACTTTTCTATGTGTATGTTTTTTGGATTTGTTGTAAAAAATATAGATTTCTAGAGTAAAAATACATATAAAATATCATATAGTGTAACACTGTAGGAGCAACCGTTATCAAAAAAAAAATGCAATTAAGAGGAAGTAACATTTTGTGCCACCAAAAACGTTACTTTTTAAAAGGCTATTACTCCTTTAATATTAAATTTAGGTGTTTTGGTGTATAATACTTTTTTGCTCAGTTTTAAATGAAGAATCACCCTGCAGCATTAAAATTTTATTGGTGCTTTTTTTTGTTCCCCATTCAATACGTCATCTTCGAAGGGCCGTAGCTCCCTTAGGGCTCATTTCCGGACCAACCTTTATAGAAACTTTTTTTCATATTTTTGGATGTAGAATCACCTCTTAAATTTCGGTACGCGAGTTCTGGAACAGGCTGTATAAAGTATCGCCAACATCTCGGTATGTTTGTAAACAAATAACAGGTATATTCAACCCTGAACAATAAAAATAACCAGTAACTGTTATTGTTGTTCTGTTAGAACAAAGCTGTGCGAGTAAGACAGACGAATGTATATGTTGGCTACGTTTTTCTCAGTTTTACGAATGAAATGCCTATTCTAGAGAGAAGAATTATTAGTTCGTTGGCTTGAAGTGCTATCCACAGCCTTGCTTAAGGCATATCCAGAAGCTTGCATAAGAACATAAAACATAAGCATGCAATACCGCGATTGGCTTACAAGATACAATGTCATGTCATGGCGGCACATCAAGACAATCACGGCATCGCGTTGTTATGTATTATGTTCTTATTCGAGGCTGTGGATGTGCCCTTAATCAAACAAGACGCATAAAAACATAATGACAGGATTTGCATAAGGCATAAGACATATTGTTAAGCTAGTTTTACATTATGTAGTTTTGACGACATGCAGGTTTGTAGGAAAATTAAATTAACCAAGCTATTTCGCTTTACTGTGGCACTTTTTTCATATTCTTACAAAAGTTTTTACTCAAGGACAACTGTTAACTGTAAACGCTGCTTTAGGCCGCATACAAAGAACTTTGTAACGCGATATCGACACCTTTTGACAGCTTATTTTAACCAATTACAAGCCAGCGACAGTGTGGTCGACTTTTTTTAACTAAGACTTGGGGTCGCTGTAACCTGGAAACAGTGTCGGACTGGGCAGCCCGAAGTTACTGAGATTTTCCCGTTAGGGGCCCCCAAATAAAATTTGAAAAAACTCATCACCCCCAAAAATTTTGATGACTAAGAAAATAAAAAAAGCTTATCACCCCCAATTTTTTTTTACCCCTATCAAATAACTACAAAAAGGCAAAAAAGGTCACAAGCCGGCGGGGGGCTCCCAAAGTATAAGGGGCCCCCAAAAAAAGGGGGCGTACAAAAAGTTATTTATCCAAAAAAAAGTACTTGCTATATTTATTTTAAGAACGGAGCAATATTCTGCGTTCGTTTCCCCGTGAAATGGGTCAAATTGACAGTGTCCGTGGGGTGCCTCACGGTTCTATTCAGAGACTACACCGCCTCGGTGCTTTTTGCAAGAATTTCTACGCTGCTACAACTCATGCTTTTCTTCTTTTTTTAATGTACAAAAACCAGAGACTGGTTTCTTTATTTTTTAAGCTTTTCAATAATATTAAGATTTCTGAAAAATTATCATTCACCAAAATGAAACTGGAAAAGTATTTTTTTACATTTCTCTTCCTTTGATGTAATTTTTCGTGAAGGTAATCTGTCTGTCTGCCTGGAAAATTTGTAGTCACGATAACTTAATAACGCTTTGAGCTAAAGATCTGAAGTTTCCACCACAGGTTAAAGTTCCTCGATGGAAATTAATAAATCGAAAAATAAGATTGAAAATTTTTGCATGAATAAAAGGTCTTCTTGCAAGGCTTTCCTCTAATCCTTCTCGTATTTTTTAAATATGAGGCCGGGAAAGCAATTAACTTTTCTATGAATATGTGCGCTGGTAGAAAGTAAAAGCTGTTCACGTGACCGGTGTATTTTATATCACTTTCTCCGTGAACCTGGGGTGAATAGACTCTTCTCTCGAAGGAGGCTTATTACCGATCGCATAATATGCGATTTGCTGCGTTTCGCTGCAATCGATTCATTAACGTCAGAACCGGCTTCAAAAGTTGCACAGGTCGGTACAACTTTCAAACTAAGGTCACAGACAGGGACTGATTTACTCAAGCTTCCGCCCTGGGCGATAACATATCACCCCCTTGAAGAAAAGTTGGAATAATTTTGCTCGCCTAGCTTCAAAAAGTGCTGGGAAAATTAAGCCGTACAGTTGAGATTTGCAGAGGCGGGAACCTTTTTTAGTCTTCCTCTCGGAGTAAAGTTTTTTTTTTGAGAGGAGGACCTATTTTTCATCAAAATTTCTCTAGGGTTAAAAGTTGGGAATTTTCTTAACCCTTGTGTTCTGCCCCCTCCCGAAAATTATTCGCGTCACTCCTGTTAATAGTAAAAATTTTCTCAGTGCAGGTAGGTAGTGATCTTTGTAATTGACTGGTGGTTTATCCGAGTGATTTAAAGTGTTAGAAAGTGGACAGATTGCTGGTAAGTCACCCTGCGTAAAAAAGACCATTACAATCAAAGTTGGCGAAGAGATGGGGACATTAACCTTTGCCACCATTTGAAACCTCGTAGAGAACACTACGGTCATGTTTCATGTATGCAATGGATTTGACTGGAGAGAAAATGAAAGTTTTCTATATTTTCTTTTTATATAACACAAATATTTGAGTGAAAGAAGCTATTATGGCAGTCAAAATAGCAAAAAAAAGGTTTCTAATTTCTTTGACCCCAGCCGAAGACAGTGGTCAAAATGTAAAGCGTTTAGCTTAAAGCGTTCTCAAGTTATCGTGGTCACAGTAGACCTGCAGACTGGATAATATGTTGTTTTTGTATAAAACAGCAAGAAAAGCAAAAAAGCAATAACAATTATTCAACTGAGTTAAGATGATTTTCGTGCAAAAATACCCTATTTCTGTCTGTTCCATAAGTTTCTTCCCAAAAGTTTTCGGGTGGGCTTGTTTTTGGTCAAAATTCAGGGTGGGGTAATAGCTCAAACGAAATAAAACTATTTTGTGATAGCTCGCTGCGTTCGATGTACAAAATTGTCTGCATTAATAATGTAGACTCTTGCAGTATCTGCATTAAATGTGCATTATCTGCATTATCTGTAAATTACGTACATTATTTGCATCTGCATTGCTCTGCATTATTCTGAGTTATTCACAACGAACTAACAACTCTTCTCTCTAGAATACGCATACCGTTAATATAAAGTATCGCCAACTTCTCGGTTTGTTTGTAAACAAATAGTATATTTAGGCCTGAACAATAACAATTACCAGTAACTGTTATTGTTGTCTCTGTTAGAACAAAGCTGTGCGAGTAAGACAGACAAATGTATATGTTGTCTACGTTTTTTTCAGTTTTTACAAATGGAATGCCTATTCTAGAGAGAAGAGTTATTAGTTCGTTGGTTATTCTACATTACTCCGCATTATTCGGCATTTCAAAATTTGGTGAGCGGTAATTTGTTTTTGGTAGAAACCTTCAGGGACAAAGCGCTTTTTTTTGAGGTGATGAGCTTTTTTTTAGTCATCAAACAAAAATCTGGCGAGTGGTTTTTTTACCACCCCTGGGTCCCGATTTTCTCTCGACGGCCCTGTGTGCAGTACCTGCATTACTTCGCACTGAGTACCTAAATTTACCATCCAGTCTAATTCCCAAGTATAAACATATAAACACATTGAAACGTATTTGCTAGTTTAATACAAACTATACAACACCCACACCAGGGGCCATAAATCATAAAAAGGATTCTGAAAATATACATCAAACCAAAATATCCGAGACAGATATGGGTTACCAGAGTTTCTGTTTTTATCTTTTCTCAAAAGAAATAAGGAATAAATTCCTTAACTTAAGGACAATTATTCTGAAGCACAAAAGAAGCCCACCGTATCACTACCGAAACAGGTGCGAACAACCACCGTGAAACGATCAAATAGACCTCAATGAAGCAGGCCTGAAGCCTGAATAACCTGAAGCCTGAAGCCTGAATAACACACGTAATCAGAATGTTTCTCGCAAATTAGACTAAGATGGGACAGGGTGGAGTTATGGTAATGAACATACAAGGCTGAATAATCATGAGATATTGTACGAGCTATATTACATTGTCGTTTTTTTTTCAGACCTATAAGACTGGGAAAGCTTTTACTTTTCAGCCTCGGAAAAAATCTGAATTAATGTTTTAATCCGGAATACAAATGGTTAATTTAAAACAATCTCGGCTGCTAATTAACATCTTGCATGTAAAAGTGAAAATGACTTATTTTAAAGATACGTAATGATTCGCATACCATAGTACAGAAAATTTCGTTGTATTTTTAGTACTGAATGTTATTTATTAATACATATTTGTTATTTATATCGCCACCATTGGTATTGAATACTTTACTTGTGATATTAAATACTGCAATTTGTGTATTGTATAAAAAATGTTGCCATACTAACATAGAGACCGTGCTGGTACATTTGAATCCCCACGCAACATGTGTTTATTAATACTGTAACATTTGGTAAATTATATCACAGTTATAGTTTGGTATACTTTAAGTTGAAGTTGTTGTCTTATTGTTCTAGTTTAAAGTATGTTACAGTATTTAGTAAAATAAGGATCGGTAAATAATACCGAAATTTTGATTAGTAATAATACAGAGAAAAGTAAAAAAGGATAGATTATTTTATCAGTCAATCGATCAATACCAAATTTTCCGTCTCTATAGTATATTCAACTTCAAAATGAAGTAAGTGTAAACAAACGCACGTGGCAACAACGGATTTTAGTGACAGGGTAGGACTCAAAACAAAATATTTCTATATAACGGTCCATTGTACTCACGTACTGACCTGTTTAATTTTCTACATCCCTACTCTCGCAACATTCGAGTGTTTTAACCAATGAAACCACGCGCCAGCTGCCGCTTGCGCGATTCTTTTATTTACTTCTACTGGATCTTGAAGTTAAATATACTATAGATACAATCATTTCAAAGTTATTGCAGTGAATGTAAAAAAATACTGAAATATCAGTGTTTAATTACTGAACATATTTGCTACGGGGTACAGACAGAACCAAGGGATTGGTTCCGGGAGGTTAAAAAAGTCCAAACCTATTTATTTTTTTTTGTTTTTAAGAAGGAGAAAATGTTTTTGAGCAGTTAACTGCTTTTTTACAATTTTACATCGGCACTTAGTGCTACTAAGAGTGCCGATGTATTGAAATCTTCGCCGAAAAGTCAAAATCTTTGACCACGTTTTTTTCACATTTCTCGACGTTTTAGACCACTCTGAGTCGAAATCAGTAAAAAAACTTTTTGCGGACGTCTGTCTGTCTGGGTGTAAACTCTCTAACTCCATTTCTACATGAGATATCGACTTTCGGTTTTTTGCATATTGCATTTGCTTATCGTATTCCGAAGAGCTGATTAGATTTTGGGGGTAAACGATGGGGGGTAAGGGGGTAAAAATAGAGTAAAACTCCTATTTTTAGCGTTTTTTGTTTATAATTAAGGCAATTATTATTAGATTTGGTTAATTTAGCACTTATATAAAAGATCATTTTAAATTGGTCAAAAAATGTTATAAACAACGTTTTCCTAAAACGCATTGTTTTCGAGATATTAGCGTTTAAAGCAGTAAAAGGTTTTTTAGCATATCTCACACATTTATAACCCGATTTCAAAAAATTATATTTTAAGTAAAAGCTCTTTTTTATCCCTACAAAAAATGTTATATACAGTTTTTTGCTAGAATATAATGTTTTAAAGATACAGAATTTAAAATCAAACAAAACACCTAGTTTGAAATTTGCAAACTAGATGGCTCTAGTGTACAATAGTGCCGATGTTTTGACAGGGTGCTTGCAACGTTTCATCTAGTTTTTATTAACAATAATTATAGGTTAACGAAACATTCACTGAGAAAAATATTAATTTAAAATTGGATTTTTCGTAAACTTCATTATAATTCGAGTTGAACTTTGATGTTAATTAATTTTGACAGTTTGTGATAAATGTCACGTAGATTTTCCTCATTTCACATATGCGTTCCACATTTTTGGAGCAGTTAAAATAAGAGTACCTGCATTTTATTTGACAATTTCGATTTTCTCAATGTTAAAAATACCAAATTTTAGGTTTAATTGATAATAAAATATGTTAATGCTGGATTTATTGGTTTATAGGTACTAAACCAATAGTTTATTGAACCATACACTGAGAAAAATTATTTAAAACTAAATTTTTCTTTAACTTCATAAAAATTCAAGTTGGATGTTGGATTTTAATGCATGTTTAGAGATTTTATGTATTTACGGCCTTCGTGTTATATAAGAATTCTAGCCGTGAGCGAAACGCACAGAGGTCAGCTTTTTCCTGAATTATTTTATTTTTCATATATACAGCCTGTTCCAGAACTCGCGTACAGAAATTTGAGCGTATATTAAAAACCCTCTGGAAAATATGAAAAAAAATCAAAAAAAATCCATCTTCAATACCAATTAAAAAGGAAGCTATTTGATCTGACCAATCCTGTTGCTGATGTTAAATTACCTACAAATTAGTTTTTCCCTACTTATTAGTAACTATGGTTTGGACTTGCAATTGTTGACAAATGCATTGTTTGAGACTTTCAACTTTAGAATCTTTTTAGGTTATTATATTTTGACAAAACCGACAGGATATCATATATTCTGTTTTTATAGGGTCACTCCATCCGGCGGTGGTTTTTTGACAATAATAAATATTTATGTCACATTAATCACCATGTCAACCCACAGAATATGTACCTGCAATAATTAAATTTGCTTCCATAGCTACAAATTCAACTTTTAAAGGTAATTTAACATCAGCAACAGTATTGGTCCACTTAAAGCGTTCTTATTTTTGAATTGAACGAAGATGTTTTTTTTTGACATTTTTTTCATATTTTCCAGAGGGTTTTTATTATACCCTCAAATTTCTGTACGCGAGTTCTGGAACAGGCTGTATATTTTGTTACTTTTTGTAAAGGCAATATATTTATTTTTATTCTTTCGGAGATAAAAATTTAAAAAAGTACCAGTTTATTGAACAAATTATCCAGTGTGCAGAGTTTTTTGCTAAAATGATCCAATGTGCGGTTGCGTTTTTGCACTATTTTATGGCGTCTTACTGAATTAAATGATTGTTTTAT
Organism: Brachypterus glaber; assembly: GCA_958510825.1. NCBI lineage: Eukaryota > Metazoa > Arthropoda > Insecta > Coleoptera > Kateretidae > Brachypterus > Brachypterus glaber. The sequence goes on along the minus strand of OY294047.1, from coordinate 54,036,907 downwards.
GGGAACAGGTACATTATATGTTCCTAACAATTTATTCACACTTTTTATCGTGCTTAGTACTTGTTGTAGTACTTGGTACTTAGGTTCTTATTAAATTACATATTTTCATGTCATGTTGTAAATGCAGAAATTAAAATTCATCATTTTCCAGGTACAGGGTGTTCCAAGATAAAGTAACCATATCAATAGTATTAATATATTTATTATTTTTAGAAAAATAATTTAGTTTTTTGCCTTGTTTTCAGGAAATTTCGCCAATGTGCGACGTGGCGGCAACACATTCAACTGTTTGAGGTTATTAGCCGCCTCGCAGGGCGCCCGCCGTGTACGTACTTTTTCTCCATGCTGGTAATGAATTTTACATCAGATTGTTATATCTTTGCAATATGATTAGATGTCTATTAACTTTTTTATAATTTTTATCGATGCAACTTTTTTGTTTTTAAATAAGTACCAACGAACTAACAACTCTTCTCTCTAGAATACGCATACCGTTAAAATAAAGTATCGCCAACATCTCGGTTTGTTTTTAAACAAATAGTAGATATATTCAGGCCTGAACAATAACAATTACCAGTAACTGTTATTGTTGTCTCTGTTAGAACAAAGCTGTGCGAGTAAGACAGACAAATGTATATGTTGGCTACGTTTTTTTCAGTTTTTACAAATGAAATGCCTATTCTAGAGAGAAGGTTTATTAGTTCGTTGATAAGTACTTTTTTTTCGATTTTTTAATTTTTGCAAATTTACAACCCTATAATTCGGTTGTTTTTAAGAGGAGAAGATTTTTCAAATCATAAATCTTAATTCTTAAGTTTTCAAATTAATCAGACTTTGCGTTTTTGAGTCACCGTGTCCACAAAAATGTGGCTGCTTATGGACGAGCTAACAGAAAAAAATTGTTTAGAATTTGAAAAAAAAAACATTTGTATGCCAAAATTGTAAAGCTGCAAAAAACTTTACATTGTGATATTTCAAGAACGCTTTGATGCAGAGACAATAAAGAACCAAATATTTCTTCGTGGTAAAAAAACCATTAGTCCATATTTAAAGTCACTATATCAAAGCGTTCTTGCCATATTGCAGTGTCAGATTGTTTCGCGACGACCTTTATGTTTAATTTGAATCTAGGATAACTCTTGCCGATTTTGGGAATTTGAAAACTACCGAATAATACCCGATTAGCTAGAGAGTTTTTAAGAATAAAATAATGCCCTTTTCTTGCATAAGAACACAGATAATCGCCTAGGAGGTGGTGGTCTTCATAGATTCATAGAGGCATTCACCTCGATGGAGCCGGTGGCTTTTAAGTTCAGATACCGCGCGTCGCGTCATTTCTTCTGCCAACCTCTCACACGGCGAGCAGAAGAGCGCCATAAGAAATCTTCAGCCGCCAGAAGACAAACGGGCAATTTTCCTGTAGATTTTTTTTGCCAGGCCTAGTTAAAATGTTAAGCATTAAATACATAAAGCCCCTCAGATGATCCTTATATGTTTCAAATTAAAAATGGACTTTCAAGATAAAAATAGCGTTTTCGTCCAAACGTTCTGAAAGAAGCAAAAGTGGCTACTTTTATTACTGTACCACCCAAATCAAAAGAAAAATACGAACGCGAGTATGAAATTTTTGGTAATTGGAGAAATTTAAATTTTGAGGTTTAGATTCCCAGGTAGCAAGGGATGTTATATTACAAGAAATTAACATCACTTTTGGGTGTATTTTTAAACTAAATCATAACATCACATAATATTGAAAAATTACATGTATTTAACATCACATTTGCAACGTAACACGTGTGACGTGACAACCATGTTATTTAATAACAAATATTTAGCAAAGCTGTGAATATATCGCATGTCACATATTAACGTGGCTTTCACGTGAATGTCATGTTATTTTGCTTCTCACCGACGTTCGAAGCAAAAAAATCGATATAAGATGATGTTGATAGAGTAAATTATTACAAGGAAATTGTATACACATTATACGATTTCCACGGATAGGGGGCTCTGTCGGGCTTCTCAAGACCACGGACACGGATTAAAGGAATATATCTCCGCTTAATCTGCAATTTCGTATTTAGAATCTATCTGTTTCAATCTGTGATTGTTTCAATTACTGATTGATTTTAAATCCGATTTTTTTTATAGGGTTCTAGCGTTTTTAATGGTTTTAATTTAGAAAAAGCTAATATCCTAGGATATTATTTAAATATTAAAGTAACAGTAACGGCATCCATAAGATATTAGATATAACAGGAATGTGGATTTATGATGTCACAAACACGTTATTTTCGGGATGTCATTGTGTGATGTTATTAGGGGCGGACTTAGGACATCCCCACCATGCTACATTCTTGTTAAATGAGACTACAATCTTAACATCACATGTCACATATAAACGTGGCTTTCACGTGAATGTCATGTTATTTTGCTACCTGGGTTACGATTGGCTTTTAAAATGATGAAATTGTTACCGTCAATTTTAGCTATTTGGCTCGTAACATCAATTAAATGGGATCTCTGGAAAAACCCACACACCCCACACACCCCTTAAAAGTATCTTGTAAAACAACTGTCTTTTCTGAAAGAGTGGGGTAAAAATATTACTCACGTTGCTAGGGAAGACGTGAGACAATTTACCAACAATGAATAAACTGTCAATTTCCTTAGGTAAATTGACGACAGTAAACGAGGTATAAATATTGATGTATTTGATAAAATTATTATATAACCCTCAGGGCCCTATTGTCTTCCAGCCCATAAACTTCTTCTTCCTAAGGTCGTCGTCCTCGGCCGGACCTTCCTCAACGGCCGATCGCGAAAGACCGCCAAGGAGTCGCACTCTAGATTTTCTATTGCCTATGCAGACCGTACAGTGCAAAAACATAGACAAAATTTTACGGGTGGGTCCATTATTAAAATCGACCGAAAAATCATTTTTTCTACGACTGCTTTAGAATGTAAGCAAATACACACGCTTTTCAAAGACAGATTGAATCCATTCTAGCTCTAAATAAGGTATCCATATTCCGTATCAAGTGTTAGAATGAGCACATGTAGTGGCATCTCTTGTTTATAATAGTAAAGAAAACTGTAGCAAAATTAGCAAAAATATATATATTTTACCATGAAATATTGAATAATTTAATGCAATTTAAAGTTTTGCGTTAAAATTACATAAAGTTTATTAGTTTTTCTTAATATTTGACCAGTTTTTTATCAATTTAGTTCATAGAATTAAAACTGCTCCATCTATTGTTAAATATTTAAACCTGATATCTGTCACAACAATCTGACATAACCTTCAATTTTTGCATTATAATTTGTAAATATGTGCTAAAATTAAATAAAAATCTTTTTTAAGTACTGATTTGATAACATTATTAAATAACATTAATTGCTTTATTTAAAAATATGTGTTTTGTTGCATTTAAAAGGTCGAGTCACAAAAAACATGTTTTTTAACCTTGTCCGCAGTTTAAAGCCATGCAATGTTTCATATTTGCAGTCGAAGAAAAAGTATAGTCTACAACACGTATGGAATATAAAGAACTTTCACTTTAGACCGTGTTAATGGTGAAAATCCATTAACACGGTCTAAACCCGAAAGTGAAAGTTCTTTATATCTTAATGGCCGTGAAAGCTTAAAATCTAAAACGTATGGAATAGTCATTCTGCGCTCACGGGACCGTCATACTCGCCTGCCGGCTCGTATGACAAACTTTTCGCTCGTGCGGAATATTGTCTATTCCATACCAGTTATAGAATATACTATTTTTTTGCATTTTCAGGTTTGGAATGTCAGGAAACGTCGAGAAAATGTGAACAAAGTGGGTGTTAAATAAATGTCTGTCCGTACGTAAATTATATAACTTTCTAAAAAATTCCCTTAAAACGGAATGTCCGATTTCAAAAAATTGGCGCCCCTATCAAAACCACCCTCCGAAAAAAAAGATTTGTCCCTATGCGTTTCTAAAAAATTGACGCCCCTACCAAAACAAACAAAAACATCCTCCGAAAAAAAAGCTTTGTCCCTGAGCGTTTCTACAAAAATTGGCGCCCACCTTGGCGTACCCAAACAAAAAAACACCCACTGCTATTTTAATTCTTAAGATTCTTATAAGGGTATATACCCCCTCTATCCCCTGAATCCCTGAATTTTGCTGCCATTTAACAGGGAGAAGCTCTATCGTTACAATATTACAGTACAGATTTAGTTTGACTTTTGGCTTCACAAAAAAGTGGGTTTTTCTTTACCTCTGCAGATAGTTTCTTAGATACATTACTGTCCGAAATTAGGTGTCTTCCCTATATAAAAAAAAAACTTTTATAAGTACCCTCGTATAGTGGTACCCGATGTCTAATTAGAAATGCCAGCGAATGCGGAAACGACGGGGTAAGTACTTTCTAAGATAATAATTAAAAATAATAATTTAATCACTTTTACTCTTTAAATAATTAACAACAATTTCACAGAAAATGATCGAGCACGCCGTGAGAATGATTTTCCACAATGGAAACTTTTAATTTACACTTTTCTTTTTCAATTTATCTTCTTTTCAATTATGACTGATATAATCATTGTTTTTAATCAACATTTATTATTTATTATAAAATTAAAGAATAATTAAGAAAAATTATAATGTATGACGTCAATCAACAGATTTCAACAAACATCTAAAGGGAGTGCAATGGAGGGTTTTCATAGACAAGGAAAGACCTCCAAAGCCGTTGCGGAATACTGTGATAAATGTGCCTAGCGCATCTGAGATAAACTTGCACATGCGCACTACTATTGTTGTTTTTGACGAGTATTTTTAACCTTTAAAAAACAATAAATATCTACGAAGAAACGTCGAAATAGTTTTTTAAAATGATTTTATAAGAACTTTTCGAGGTGTGTTTGAGTTTCGGGATTTTGTACACCTACTTTGAGTACACCAGGGATTGACTGCTCTTCATAAATCAACAATACAGGTTAGGTTTAAAGTTATAAACAAATGCAGCATAAAAACAATTAAAACACAGTAGAAGTCGAAAAATGAACAGTAACAAACACAGAACACTGGTAACAAAAAGTCCAAACGACGATCTGACAGTACTTTTTTTATATATATATATATATATATATATATATATATATATAACAAACTACTAATAATTCGTCACCCCAGTATTGGTTTGCCATATCTCTATTTTTGGACATTTTAAGATTTTTACTGGGGAATTTTTGGAGATAAGACAAATGAATACTGGGGTGATGAATTGTTTTACGACCGACAGCATTTCGCAGCTGATAGAGATGCGTACTGCGCAAGGTCAGATATATTGCGTTACGTCATTTTGCTGCCCCGTTCTGTCACAAAATAATCTTGCGCAGGCTGGACTAATGGTTCTCTTTCCTTCTCTATGAGGGTTTCCCCTTATTTCAGCCATTTTTCTAGAATGGGCCTATGTTTGTCTATTTGATTTTTAATTTTTTCACGACTTTCTCTTCCAGAGTTAGTCTTCTTAGTTTCGACAAAACCGTAATAATCAATTTTTAAGCTCCACGCTTTTATTTTTATACAAGTTATTTTTTTTCTAAGACTATTTTAGAAAAGCATAATTGGACTGTGTTTTGCAATAACCGTCTAACCCACATTGTAAAATGACAATTTTACCCAATATCTTTTAAAGGAATTGAATTAAAGATCAGGTGAACCAGTTAACCCTGCGGCACAGTTAACCCCTATGTCCCCTTCATATTTTGTATATGTTCTGATACATGAACAAGTGAAACAATTGCTTAATTTTAAGTGTTTTTGTTAAAACGTTTAAAAGTTATTAGGGAAAAGTTCGCCAATTTACTGTCATCTCACAATGTGGGTTTGATGTTTGTCAAATCGCACAAAAAAACTCGGTACGGTATTTAGCACATTCCGTAAGCGGATTACGGTATATGAAAACTCTTACGGTATATAGCACATTCCGTAAGCGGATGACGGTATATGACACAAACCGTAAGGGTTTTATTTTTAGCTAAATCAACGAAATAACACAACATCTACTGTAAAATATTAAATTATTATATGAAAATTAAATTATTGGACGTAAATTATTGTTTTTTATTAAAACTTTTAGTTATTATATAATTTATATGAAAATATGAACGTATAAAATTCAGTCGTGGAAAAAGTATAGTCTGGAACAGGTGTAAAATTATTGTTTTTTATTAAAACTTTTAGTTATTATATAATTTATATAAAAATATGAACGTATAAAACTTCAGTCGTAGAAAAAGTATAGTCTGGAACACGGCTATTCCTCACTCGTGGACCGTCCCTCTCGCCGCTCTCGCGGCTCGGGTGACAAACGTCCACTCGTTCGGAATATGCATAATTCTACACATGTTACACTGTAACATTGTTACAGAATATACTAAACTTTCTGGTAAAAATAAAGGAAATTATTGTATAGTTAGCAGTTTTTTTAGTGTGTAATATTTTTAATGGTACTTATTTGTCACCCGCAGGTATCTAACTAAGAAAAATATTTTTGCTGATAATTTAAGTGTGATTTTTGTGTCAAAGCTCAATTTAGGCGAATCAAAATTGCAAATTCATTAAAAATGATAATCATTCGTAAAGAATAAGTGGTAAATTTTTGCGCAACATTTTTATACTTACCTAGTAACTAGCAACGAACTAATAACTCTTCTCTCTAGAATAGGTATTTCATTTGTAAAAACTGAAAAAAACGTAGCCAACATATACATTTGTCTGTCTTACTCGCACAGCTTTGTTCTAGCAGAGACAACAATAACAGTTACTGGTAATTGTTATTGTTCAGGCCTGAATATACCTACTATTTGTTTACAAACAAACCGAAATGTTGACGATACTTTATATTAACGGTATGCGTATTCTAGAGAGAAGACTTAGTAGTTCGTTGGAGCTACCTCAATGTAATAGATCCTATATCTCCTCTCTAGATATGGCATTAATGTTGATGAGGATTTCTAGTATTTTTTTATCAATTTGTGCTATTCTATCCTAGTCCAGGCACTTGGTAGGTTCTAACTTGCAAAAGGTCAAGGAGAGTTCCAATTTGGTAGGTTTGTACAGTTTGGCGTCCTTATTAATATTCCAAGTTTTCGACCTTGAGCGACTGCCCCTTCATATTGGAAAAATGGTTCTAGAGAGAAGAGTTGTTAGTTCGTTGGTAACTAGATTCTAGGTACAAAACCTGACCTATAGAGGTTTTTTTTTAATGACCCGGCTTAATTTTTTATCAGCAGTATAATGGACACTACTTCTTTATTTCGTATTACCTGTGGCGTTTAACTTCTAATAAATAACCCAAAAATTTATTTTTTAAACACCCTGCTTACTTCAGTATAGAGAGATAGCTAGATAGGTTGATCTACGGTAGGTTACTTATCTATCTAATCTCTCTATACTACCTATACTGTATTAGATCCTCTACCTATAGGATAAAAATTCGATTTTTTTTTTATTTTATTTTAAAATTTTTATTTTTTTTAACTGTCTGTCCTTCCGGAAGTTTTTTTAGACTTCCCAAACAGCTGGAAATCTGAAAATGCCTGCACCTCAGGGAGTCTTCTAATGAGAAAATGTTGAAACCCCAATTTACAAAATTGGCGAAGGCGCCAGCATAAAAATTTTACAGGCTTAAATCTAAGCTTTCGGGTTAAAACCGGCTTAACGGCTAGCTTCTAAATAAAAAGTTAAATGCAACTTTTTTCGTAGTAAGAATATGCTTGCAAGATAGTGGACTATCTTCAAAAAAAATCCAAGATGGTTTTCAGCACAATAATTAAAAATGTATAATTTAATATAAACTAGATGAAACGTTGCAAGCACCCTGTCAAAACATCGGCTCTATTGTACACTAGAGCCATCTAGTTTGCAAATTTCAAACTAGGTGTTTTGTTTGATTTTAAATTCTGTATCTTTAAAACATTATATTCTAGCAAAAAACTTTATATAACATTTTTTATAGGGCTTAAAAAGAGCTTTTATTTAAAATATAATTTTTTGAAATCGGGTTATAAATATGTGAGATATGCTAAAAAAACCTTTTACTGCTGTAAACGCCAATATCTCGAAAACAATGCGTTTTAGGAAAACGTTGTTTATAAATTTTTTTGACCTATTTAAAATTATCTTTTATATAAGTACTAAATTAATCAAATACAATAATAATTGCCTTAATTATAAACAAAAAACGCTAAAAATAGGAGTTTTACCCTATTAATACCCCTTTACCCCCAATCGTTTACCCCCAAAATCTAATCAGCTCTTTGGAATACGATAAGAAACAATATGCAAAAAACCGCAAGTCGATATCTCATGTAGAAATGGAGTTATAGAGTTTACACCCAGACAGACAGATAGACGGACGCAAATTTTTTTTTTACTGATTTCGACTCTATTTCGTCTAAAACGTCGAGAAATGTGAAAAAAACGTGGTCAAAGATTTTGACTTTTCGGCGAAGTTTTCAATACATCGGCACTCTTAGTAGCACTGAGTGCCGATGTAAAAAGTCCGAGATGGTTTTCAGCACTATAATCAAAAATAGTTATTATAATCAATAATTAAAAATGGATAATTTAATTTAAATAATTTGCGAATTATCTAGTTGGAGCCATAACCTTGTCTGGTTTAATTTTTTGACGGGCTGACCCACTTTTGTATAAAAATTATATCATATCCCCCATTATGCTATTATATAGTCATCACATTGAATTATTTAACTTAGTATTCATCTAATCAGTTTTTAAATGAATGATTCATTTAAGAAGTTTTATATTAAACAAAAATATGAATTAACTTTTAATTTTTTTGTCGAAACAATTTTGGAAAAATTATATACTCCCGGACATTAAATTCCGGACACCTCAAAAATTTCCATTTTTTAAATTCAAATATTTCCAAAACTAATTAATGTATTTGACTGATTCTTTTTTGTTTTAAAGCTTAAACATTCTCTACTTTTGTTTGTATTAAGAATGATTAAAAAAAGTATTTATGTATTAACAGCAACAAAAAATGTACAGCTAAGTTTTTTGTCCCATCTTCTGGGACTTGCAGACCATAGTATGGTATACTTGTTGTTAAGTTGTATTACTGATCTAGTTTAAAGTATGTTACAGTATTCAGACAAATTAACAATCGGTAAATAATACCAAAATTTTGATTAGTAATAATATAAAGATTTCAACCACACACAATTACACACTGACAAAATAATCGATTCTTTTTTTACTTTTCTCTGTATTATTACTAATCAAAATTTCGGTATTATTTACCGATTGTTATTTTACTAAATACTGTAACATACTTTAAACCCCCAAAATCTAATCAGCTCTTTGGAATACGATAAGAAACAATATGCAAAAAACCGCAAGTCGATATCTCATGTAGAAATGGAGTTATAGAGTTTACACCCAGACAGACAGATAGACGGACGCAAATTTTTTTTTTACTGATTTCGACTCTATTTCGTCTAAAACGTCGAGAAATGTGAAAAAAACGTGGTCAAAGATTTTGACTTTTCGGCGAAGTTTTCAATACATCGGCACTCTTAGTAGCACTGAGTGCCGATGTAAAAAGTCCGAGATGGTTTTCAGCACTATAATCAAAAATAGTTATTATAATCAATAATTAAAAATGGATAATTTAATTTAAATAATTTGCGAATTATCTAGTTGGAGCCATAACCTTGTCTGGTTTAATTTTTTGACGGGCTGACCCACTTTTGTATAAAAATTATATCATATCCCCCATTATGCTATTATATAGTCATCACATTGAATTATTTAACTTAGTATTCATCTAATCAGTTTTTAAATGAATGATTCATTTAAGAAGTTTTATATTAAACAAAAATATGAATTAACTTTTAATTTTTTTGTCGAAACAATTTTGGAAAAATTATATACTCCCGGACATTAAATTCCGGACACCTCAAAAATTTCCATTTTTTAAATTCAAATATTTCCAAAACTAATTAATGGATTTGACTGATTCTTTTTTGTTTTAAAGCTTAAACATTCTCTACTTTTGTTTGTATTAAGAATGATTAAAAAAAGTATTTATGTATTAACAGCAACAAAAAATGTACAACTATGTTTTTTGTCCCATCTTCTGGGACTTACAGACCATAGTATGGTATACTTTGTGTTGTTGTTAAGTTGTATTACTGATCTAGTTTAAAGTATGTTACAGTATTCAGACAAATTAACAATCGGTAAATAATACCAAAATTTTGATTAGTAATAATATAAAGATTTCAACCACACACAATTACACACTGACAAAATAATCGATTCTTTTTTTACTTTTCTCTGTATTATTACTAATCAAAATTTCGGTATTATTTACCGATTGTTATTTTACTAAATACTGTAACATACTTTAAACTAGAACAATAAGACAACAACTACAACTTAAAGTATACCAAACTATAACTGTGATATAATTTATAATAATAATAATAATAATAATAATTTATTTATTTCCATTTGACCTACAAGGTATCGGAATTTGTCACATATAAATATAAATATAAAAAGAAAAAAAAATAAATTAATTTGTAAAACAAGTATAAAAAAGTACAAAAGTATATACATAGTAAAAACATGGATTAAATAATAATAATAATAATATATAATTTACAATATCACAGTAGTTAAAAATTCTTGAACTGAATAAAATGCATAATCTTTAAGTAGTGATTTGACTTGCCACTTAAATTGTTTGAAGCTTTTCATACTTTTTAATCTATCTGGAAGATGGTTATATAGTCTGATACCTAATGCCTGCGGACCTTTACTAACTTGAACCAGTCTTTTTTTTGGTAAATAAAGGTTTTTTGAATTCCTGGTTTCATATCTATTTATGTCTCCACAAGTGTCGAAATTACTAATATTTTCTCTAACGTACACAAGCAGACTATATATATATACAAACACGCAACCGTTAGTATGCCATAATCTTTAAAATATTGTCTGCATGATTGTCTTATAGGCAACGTAAACATAGTTCTGATTATTCTCTTTTGGAGAGTAAATACCTTTTCAATTTCAGAGCTATTTCCCCAACAAATAATGGCATAGTTAAGAATAGAATTAACAGAACCATAGTAAAAAGTAAGCAAGGTTTCGGAGTTTACATATTTTCTCAGTTGAAAAATAGCAAAATTTTTACTTGCCAATTTTTTGACAATATTTTCAACATGAGGTTGCCAAGTTAGATGTTCGTCTAAAGTAACTCCTAAAAACTTAATACTTTGGCTCTGTTGAATTATCTGCCCTGAAGCTTTCACTAAAATACTGAAGTCTGCCTTATAGTGATTTGGAGAAAAAAGCACTAAACCTGTTTTGTTTGAGTTTAATACAAGGCCATTGCTGTTACACCAATCTGTCATTTGGTTAGAGCTATCGACATGCAATATCATTAATATAAATAATAAACAGCAATGGACCCAGTATACTACCTTGTGGAACTCCAGTCAAAACAGGTTTAGTTTCTGATTTTGTATACATCCCCATGCTGCTTACTTTAACATATTGTTTTCTCCCTAAGATTTTATCCAATTATACGCTGTTCCAAGTTAAAGGAGACAGTACATAAGGAATTGCATCTCGTAGTAAACAGCATGGTATGTCATCAGCGCCAGCAGACTTTTTATTGTAGACAGAGGTAATTATGTCGGAAACTTCTTTTTCAGTAACAGGGGTAAGGTAAAGTGAATTTTGAACCTGATTTAAGTCAAAATTTACCAAATATTACAGTATTAATAAACAGATGTTGCGTGGGGATCCAAATGTATCAGCACGGTCTCTATGTTAGTATGACAACATTTTTTATACAATACACACATTGCAGTATTTAATATCACAAGTAAAGTATTAAATACCAATGGGTAGGTGGGTAACGTGGTGGCCCTCTGAAGTCGTGATAGCCTAGAAAGTAGCAGAGTTCAACATTCATGATATTTATTGGAATGATAGAATAACTTATTGTTTTAAATAGGTACAATAAATAATAGTACTATCAACAAAATAGTACTTTTCCTCATAAAAAAAACAATGGTATAAATCTATGGTCAAAAATGGCAACTGAAACGATCATAAGCACTCATCGGCGAATTTCCAGTGCTCGCATAGGCGCCGCATCGATTCTATCGTTGACGCGAGGTTTTAAATATTTACATTTTTATTTTCTTCGAAAAACACCGATATATTTACATATTTATAGTTAATATGTATATTCAATATTGTTGTGTGTAACAAATTAGTCGTCAAATGTTTCGATTTAGTGACCTTTATCAAAATTTCCCTCATAATTCGGCAAAATTATTCCTTAAGCCTATGTTTCTCTGTTTATTTTCAACGTTGATGAGTCATAACTGAATTTATTCCGATTAATGATCATAAGTTATCTTAACATTTTTTAGATTTGTCTATCAGTGCACTGAAAAAAATTACGTTCTTGACTCAAAGTAGTCAACACTCTTGGCAGTTATTCTTTTAGCTTAAAAGATGTGTATCTTTAAACAAAAGTATTTATCTTGTCCCAAGAAAAGTGTGGCTTTTGAAATATTTTTAAAATTCTCTTGGACCTGGCGCATTTGAGGCAAAAACCATTTATCTTGTTTTAAGATTGTTAAAAATTAAATAATTTTCAATATTTTGGCCCAAGATGTTTTCGTTTGGAAAAAGACCACTTGCATTTCACACAATACAGAATTTTAAGTTAAAGAATCTGAAAGATTTTGACAAGTGAATTATATTTTCATGTTAAGAGAAGGCGCTTTTGGACATATTCAAGAGAGCGAAGCATTTGGCCTAATTTCATATGCCATTACCGCAAAGGATCCTTTTTTTCAGTGTGTGTTATATTTTGTTCCGAGTTTTGTTTTATTCATTTTTTATAACAGTAGGTACCTGTTTTTTACGTGCCAGGGTACGAACAAAATCTTCACCCTGATCTAGACCATCAAAGAGGGCGAGGTGAGACGCCATAAAAACATCACCAGGTACAGTTAAGTCCTGTGGAAGAGGCGCTACCTCACGATCCGCGTAGGCCACGCACGCGCCTGCGTCAACGACACTATGCCATAGGTAAGACAATGTAAATGATAAAAATTTGTTTTTTTTTCAAAAAAAAATATATATAAACGGTGTTTGCAGTCTTATGGTAGCCGATTTTTTGTGGAACAGCGGTTACTAACCAAGTTAGGTGAATATGTATTTCTTTCTTTTTTTAACTCATCAATTAAACAGAGAAAGAGATACACACAGGTAAATCGCCGCGGCGATACCACAAAAAATTGACTGATGATTCTACATCAAAAAAACATCATATTGAAAACGTTACGCCGCGTTACAAAGGGGGTGGGTGTCAGTAAAAATATTATGTAACACTTAAAAAATAATAATCTTATAAAACTTATAAAATGTTTTTGGATCACATTTTTAACAGTGATCTGGGCCTAAAGAGACGGATTCCTTGCAAATTTTATTGGACACGGCGTGGTTAACAGTTTACTAAATCCTCTAAACAAACACAAATTAGAGATGGAAAACCATAGCCAATAACCGGTTTTCGGTTAAGCGGTTGCGGAAATTACATCAGACCGGTTTTGGGTTAAAACACGGAAGCAATAACCGGTTAAAAATGGCCGAATTTTGCGTACTTTACGTTTCCTAATTGGGGAAGTATTGTGTTTTGCAATTAATATTTTTTTGTGTGTAGATATCTTACAAAAGTTTCCAGTGCAGCCCAGTTTATGGCCCTGATATACTATGTTCTATAGTATAATAAATTATTTTAGGAGAGTTGAACGACATTTAGACAGGGTCGGAGTGGCCCTAGCCACCTGGACAGTCTGACCCCGCAAAAGAGCCCAGTACCAAAAATATTAAAACCAGTCTTTAAACAAAAAAAAATAAAAAAAAATATATTTTTATTTTGTGGAAATTTATATAGCAATAATGTTTATCCCATCTTAATTTCTACCAAATAAAATCTCAACCGAGAACTTTAGACAAGAAAACTTAAGTTCAGATGTAAAGTCATTGTCAATTTTTTTCGAAATTTTTGTAAAAAAAGTTAAAAATATTTTAGAATATCAAAATTAATAATCAGATTCTGCATTCTACATTGATATAAGAGATAATGGAATAATCAAATCAAATTCTAAAGAAAAGTATGAAAAATAAGAAAACTAGTTTCAAAATTAATGAAGAAATCCGGCACAAGATTAGTATTGTTGGGGCTCTCATGCTACAGTATAAATGTACACTATAAAAATAAATAAAATAAAAAAGTCTTTAGCTCGGGTCTGTAGTGCTACAATTTCAGTGTAGCTTAAAGCTTTTTTTTCATGTAAAACGTCGAGAAGCTAAAGGGAAACAATTATAATGGAGCTCTCTACAACTAGAATTATGAAACAAAAGACATCTACCCTATCTCTATCTCATTTGTGCTACACTTTCCAGCCAACCAAATAAATACTGTATTTGTTTTTCATACAACAAATACAGTATTTATTTGGTTGGCCGGAAAGTGTAGCACTGAGCGGCACGAACGAACATAGCTAATGTGAATCTGTAGAATAAGATAATTCTACTAAAATTTAGATGGCGCCAGTAATTTCTTTAATAAAAATAATATAGTTACACTTTTCGCCCGGCCAAGTAAATATTGTATTTGTTCAACAAAGAACAAATACAGAATTTGTTTGGTTGGGTGGAAGTGGGAGTGTATGTATGTCTTCTATCCTTTTTGAGCAGAACTTTTGTCCCTGTCTAATCTAATGGGAGAAATCGCCATTACATCGCGTTCCCCCCATCTGTAGCCAGGCCCGGTTGGTGTCAGTTTGACAGTCCGGATCTGTATTCAGTCTTAGTTAATCAAAAATTGATATTAGTTCAGTGAACCTGACGCATGTTTCCCTGCAATCTAAATATATGCGGAGACTAGGAAATAATTAGCAATAATCGCACTAAAATCACTTTAATTTTTATTGCCTACACTTAGAAAACTGGTCTAGCAATCATCATCATCGGGTTGCCAACCGTCCTTTATTTCAAAGGACAGTTCTTAATTTTACGGGTGGAGACCGGACAATTAATTTTATTTGCATGTTCCGCTTCAGAATGTCATGAAACGTCGAGATAATGTGAAAAAAGTGGGTGTTAAAAAAATGTCTGTCTGTCTGTCGGTATGTAAACCTTATAACTTTTTAACGGAATGTACGATTTTAAAAATTCTTTTAACAAACGATTCAGGACCTTTTCTATTTGCGTCACATCAAATATGGTTATCATTAGCGTAGGACAAGGGGGGCAAAATGGACAAAAACTATCGATATCTCATTATTTATAGTAGGACAATTTTTTTGCATAAATAAAAACAATGTTTAATCCCCTACAAAAACATATGCAATCATTTTTATCGTATCGATAATTTCTATTAATTAATGGGGTGAATTTTGCGACATGAGCCGATAGGCGAGTGGCGTAATCACCTGATTAATAGCTATTATACGCGAGTAGAACAGTATACTTTATAAACGGCTGTGTCAAAGTTTAAACAGTTTATTTTTACAGACCCGTGGTTTATAGTTATGGGCGTGGATAAACACTATTTTTCTATCTGCCATCCGTATTATCAGAGTATTGTTGAAAAGTAATTTGTTTTCTACATAAAAATCTATGATTTTTTGAGCCTTTCGGTGAGATTTCTGATTTTATATTTCGAAAATTACCAAGATTTTCAAGATTCTTGAAAAATTTTTAAAAGACTCAAAAAAATGTACACATTTTGGTTCAACCCTCGATGCATAGATTAAAAAGATAACTCTTCTTTTGCGTTGTAGTAGTCGGATAATAAAAACAAAACACAATCGTTGGCCATGGCCATCTACAAAATCGATCGACACAGCGTTCTTGACAATGAAACAGTTAGAAAGTGGGTCACCTACATTTTGACCCACTTATTTTACCATTGCGGGTCAATGTCGTTAGCTTTGCCCTACCTGCCGAAAACTACCAAAAAGGAACGTTAAAAATGAGAGTGGAATTATCACTTTCCCTATCATAACACTGAAGATAAATAATTATTTATAGTGAGTAAACTAAGATTTTACCCACGAGAAAAAAATAATCTGGACTGGGAGATATTTATTTATTTACTCACGTGTTCCATACAAAGTTTTACTCACTAGATCTGCTGTATCTGTATCATGATATAATATATCTATAGTTCTGTTACAACAACGTTGGCGGCACAAAAAAAATAACACAGGACCACAAAAAAATAAAGTTAGTTTTTTTATAAACCAGACTACATTTTTTATCTACGTTTTTTTGGGCGCTGAAAACGAATATGGCAATAAAAAAAATTATTGACCCTCAAAATCTTGAGATATAGCGCACCTTCGGTTTTTTTGTATGCATTCAAGGCCAAAACAAAAATCTGCAAAATTTCAGAATTTTTTTTTATGGAAATATTGCTAAATAAAAATGATTTATGCCATAACTTGCAAATTTTAAATATCTACCCTAGTTATTTTTTTACAGGGTCACAAACTCCAAATATGGCACTTTTTTCGTAACCAAACTTTTTTTTCGTAGCCCTGTGCAATTGATTCTAGGTACTCACTGCTTGCAATGTTGCCCTCCCCCCCTTCTCCATTTAACTTAGGATTAGGGAGCGTTCAAGCATAACGTAACGCGAAATTTGGCCATTGTTAACCCCCACCCCCCATGTAACGCGGCGTAACATTTTCGAGACCCCCCCACCCCCCCCTGCGTGTTACGTAATACTTGAACGCTCCCTTAGATGCCATGAAATAAAATTATTTGAGGTTAAAACCCCCCTTTAATTTAGTCTTTTATAAGAAATACCCCGTAGTTCTACTTAATATCTTAAATTATAATTTATTACTAATAAATTAGACTTGTTTTTGTATTTTAATTAAAAAAAACAAAAATGACATTGACAGTAGCCTTGCCGTAATTTAAAATTTAATTCACGCAGATATATACATAACGCGTATTTTAAAAGCTGTACGTTTATCATAAACAGGATATTATTATGTAGCTAAGGGCATATCCACAGCCTCGCATAAAACGCATAATACATAAGAATGCGATGCCGTGATTGGCTTGATGTGCCGTCATGAATCTTGTAAGCAAATCACGGTAACGCGTTCTTATGTATTATGTTTGTTATGCGGGGCTGTGAATATGCACTAAGTTTTATAGCTTTCCTGTTCATAATGTTCAAAAACTATTAAAAAAAATTATAAAAAAATAACAGAAAGAAGATTCGGTCGGTCCGTCCGAAAAAATTGTAAGCGGTAACGTTAACAAACGAACCCTTTAAGCTAGAGAAGAGAGATTTTCCAACATTTTTACCAAAAGTGGAAAAGCAATTGAAGCACTTCCACTTTACTTATGTCAGGGGAAAGTTATTATTATTATTGTTTATTTAAATATTTACCTAATGTCAATTTTCTATGATGCGTTAAATAATTTCCGGAAAGTAAAAGTGAAAAAAGTTAATCAGTTGAAACTTTCTCTTGCGTGAAAATAAAAACGCATTTTTATGTGAAGTTCATCGAGAAAAGCTATAAACAGTTGTTTTGAATTTTTTGATTGATTTATTTATTTTTTATTTGTTATACACATATATAATAGACCTGATTTTTTTATGCATACCTGTGTTACGCTACGGTCTAAGTTAGGCCCGCCTAACATTAACAAGGGCTTTTACTTTACTTACTTTACATTAATTATTAAGTGTTTGGTTTTACGTTTGGACTTTAAAAATAATTGTGACACATGGACCCACAATAATTTATTATAAAGTCTCAAATTTAAATGACAAATTTAAAGTGTCCTTTAACCCTTCGGGGACTAGGGGTCCCATATTTATTTTAAATCAATCGTATATTTAAAGGACTTTTAGCTTCCTTTAAAAGTTTTATAAAGTACAAAGGGCAAAAGAAGAAAATAAAGGAATGTCCTTTAAAATAAAGGACGGTTGACAACCCTAATTCATAGCACTTGATCCTTTTTCGTGTGGAAGATCACATATTTCCATAGAAAAACAAGAAAAACAAATGGAAATGAATCGGAACATCGATTATATATTTAATTACACATAGTGTTATGTAACAAAACACAGAAAAAAATACGTTTGCAAAACGTTATTTTTTTCTGTTTAGAGTTTTATACCGGACCGGATGATTTGCCTAAAATTAACAATTTTTTTTTGTTCTATTTTTTGAAAAAAAAATATGGTTTTCGCAATTTTTTTTTTAATTGTTTTTTATTTTATTTATTAATGTTTTGTAAAAATAAACCATATTATGAATTTTCCATGCATTTTTAGACACATGTTTATAATAGTTATTTATGGTACTAGTGGGTAAAGTAAGATATTGCCCATAAGAAAATTAATTACACAAAATCGATTTTCCTAATTTCAACTTTTTTTATGATATAAAAAAATCTGAGGGTGATGGAGACAAACGGCCTTCGGGTTTGGATTCAGCGACCCAAAATTAGTATAAACCTATTTCTGGAATCTCAGTTAGAGAAATCTTCAGATTTGTCGATCAGTGTTATTCAATGTTTCATGGTAAAATATATATATTTTTGCTAATTTTGCTACAGTTTTCTTTACTTTCATAAACAAGAGATGGCACTACATGTGCTCATTCTAACACTTGATACGGAATATTCATACCGTATCTAGAGTAAGAATGGATTCATTCTGTGTTTGAAAAGTGTGTGTATTTGCTTACATTCTAAAGCAGTCGTAGAAAAAAACTATTCTAAGTAAAAAACTTTACTTAAACATGTATATAAAAATGGTTAGTGTCGGAGTTATGGGCATTCTCCCGGTAAAATACATAGCCACGACGCCTAGCTACGGGCCTGCTAAGCCAGAGGAAACGGTCACCCCTTCGATACAGGGGCAATTACAAGCCACGCTAAAGTGTAAAAATATTCGGTTCTAACAGTGAAAGCGAAAGTTAAACATCTCCACTTTGCACTATCGCGTTAAACTTTCCTTATATTACTTTCTAACTGCAGTACAAGCAAAAACCTCTACAGGGTGTCTATAATTATACTCCTCGTAGCTTCAGTAGAGGAGTATTATTCGTTTACTTCGGACCCCAAAACAAGAGTTTTTTTGTTCAAAATCAAAAATGTTTGTACCAAAATGCATTATAAATAATATTCAATCTGTCTGTATTTCCGTCTGTTCGTCTGTCCGTCTGTATGTCACGTTTTCTTTCCAGCACGATAACGCAAGAAAGAGTAATCCGATCGACCTCAGATTTTCAGGAAAAATCACGAAGCCTGTGGAAAAAAGAAGAAGAACAAAGTTATGGAGGGCTACTCATTATGGTCTGTTTCATCAAGCAAGAGAGTAAATTAAAAATCGCACAGTGAATATTTTCAAAACAGATTCGAATATTGGATGTGCGAATATACTGTGTAGTTTATTTTATAAAACATAACTATATTCTATACACAAACATATACTATTCGAACCTGTTGTAAAAATATTTACTGTGCGATTTTTAATTTGCTATCTTGCTTGAAAAAACAGACCATAAATCATTTATCTCCTCTCTAGATATGACATTGATGTTGATTTGTTTTCAGTATAACATATACAAAGATAATTGTAAACAAAATACTATAGCGGTGGCGGTGGCCACCGGTGGCGGGGAGGTGAAGTCTACCTTAATGTTGCACTGTAAACATTTCTGTTTGGCGTTGACTCAAGGCGCATCTAGATAGAGGGGATATATGATCTAATGGCTAAAAATTTTAAAAAATCGAAAATAATGGAAGAAAATCTCCCATCAACTCAATTTTTTCATGAAAAATTATTTTTATTAGAAATATCAATCGTACCAAATTTTATTTATTTTAAAAAGGGTTACCTAAGGGAACGTTCAAGTATTACGTAACGCAAAATGTACCAAAATTCATACCTCTCATACCTCGGTTCTCGCGTTATTCAAGCCTGTAGAGATTTCATATTTTGGCTACCC
This sequence comes from Brachypterus glaber, assembly GCA_958510825.1. Taxonomy (NCBI): domain Eukaryota; kingdom Metazoa; phylum Arthropoda; class Insecta; order Coleoptera; family Kateretidae; genus Brachypterus; species Brachypterus glaber. The sequence continues at coordinate 54,016,806 of OY294047.1, read as the reverse complement.
CCCTAACACACCCCCTATTAGGGGGGTAGCCAAAATATGAAATGTCTATAATCTATAATAACGCGAGAACCGAGGTATGAAGTGTATGAATTTTGGTACAATTTGCGTTACGTAATACTTAAACGTTCCCTAAAGGGCTAAACTTTTGAAAAAAATCGAAAAAAAAAATAGAAGGAAACGTGCGATAAATGTAATTTTTTCAGGAAAATTTACTTTTATTAAAAAAATCAAATTTTTAAAAAAATCGTCAGAATTTTGGCTCAGAAAAGGCAAAGAAAAAAAGCTATAAAAAGTCTGGCATGGTTTTGGGAGGTGGAATATAATACATCCAAGACATGCAAAGAAGCTTTTAAATTTAAGATCACAATAGAAGCTATAATGATCTGTTTTGTTTTAATCTTCTGCCAACAATTATGGACTTTTTCCACATAAACAATACCCTGTTGTCGATATCTTTAATTTGACACATTCTGTCAAATAATTTAACCTAAGATATTTCTGCAACTGAGTGCATATTACTTTTAATTTCCTTCCAAAATACTTAAATAACCATGGAAAACGTTCTATGGACCCAAGTTTTAGCAACCTCCGCCATTAACATGGGTGCAATGTGCACCGGAGTTGCCATAGGTTGGTCCAGAGGTGCCGAAAAAGTGGTAAAAAATGGTGCAGTGAACAAAATCCAAACTACCGAGGAGCAAATGACACTAGTAGCAGCCATGTTCTATTTAGGGGCTATGACAATCTGCATACCCACTGGGTTTCTCATAAACCTAACAGGTCGCAAGTTAATATGCCTTTTGGCAATAATTCCTTTTCTTCTTGGTTGGGCTCTGATGATTTTTGCTGTGAATATATACATGTTATATGCTGGGAGGTTTATTATAGGTCTAGGAGGCGGCATTTTTTGTGTGGCTGCTCCCTTGTATACAAGCGAAATTTCTCACACAGAGGTCAGAGGAATGCTTTGTTCTTTTTACTATATGTTTGTTGCCTTAGGCATCTTGTATTGTTTTATTATTGGTAACATTTTACCGGTGAAAGCTTACATGTATGCCTGTTCAGCACCTTGTATTTTGTTCTTTATTGCATTTGTATTTCAACCTGAATCGCCTGAATTTTGGCTCAGAAAGGGCAAAGAAGAAAAAGCCATAAAAAGTCTGGCATGGTTTCGGGAGGTGGAATATGATACATCCAATGAAATATTTGAAGAAAAGGAACGATTAAAAATGGACAAGCAAAAGACATGCAAAGAAACTTTGAAATCCAAGGTCACAATAAAAGCTGTAATGGTCTGTTTTGGGCTGATGTTTTACCAACGATTTGCAGGTCAGTTATATTCTTGGAATAAAAATTATAATTGTTTTTGTTTTGAATTTTATTTTAAACAAATACGAAAACCATTAGACACAATATGGACCTGTTGACCTGATTTTTTTATATATTTTTAAATTTTAAAAACAAAAACAAAATCTCGATCAATTTTTTTCTCGAGATGTTTAAATTTAAAAATTCAAATGTATCCTCAGATTTCTGAAATGGATGATCGGATGATGTCACAGTAGCTGCAGTTATTCATTAAAAAAACATGTTTTTATCTCGGTTTCTAGAGCTCTATAGAGAACCTAAAATTTCCATTATAACGATGCCACAAATAATGTGATCACATGAGCATCATTTCAGATATCGTTTAATGAAAATTTTTGGTACTTAAACAGTGTTGAATAAAAACTAAAGGCCTCACAAAATTTACTTCATTAATGTTTTAGTTCTTTTAAAATGTCAAATGCCTTGTTCAATCTGAAATATGATGCATCTTGTAAAGGCCTCTTCAAAGCAAACAATATTCTCACTGTCATTGGTTTTAAATGTATAAATCAGTTTTGTTCCTGGTTAAGAATAGACTTGTTCAGAACCATGGAATTAAATTCACATAGAACTTTAAATTACAGCGTTCCGAAACATAGATTAACAACCTATGAGAAAGGATCTTTTTATTCTTCCATTGTTTTTTATAACAGTTTGCCACGGGGGCTAAGAAACATAAAAAACCATAACAGTTTTAAAAAAAAGGTCCATGATTTTCTCCGCGACATAGAACCTTATTCCTTAAAGGAATATGATGAATATTCAGAGAGTCATGGCTTTAGATTTCAAGTTGAATGATATTTAACTTTTTTAACTTTTTTTTGCTTTTTTAATTTTGACGATATTTCGTTCATGTTGTATTTTTAACCTGTATATTATTTTATTTATTGTACGTGTGTTTTTAATGTTAACATTTTTCGAAAATATACTTGATATTTATTTATTTATTTATTTAATGTTTATCCAAATTAACATTTTCAGGCATGAACGCAGTTGTATTCTTTGCAAAAGAAATTTTCAAGGAATCAGGAACAAGTATGTCATTTCACTCATGTTCAATTATTATTGGAGTAATTGAAGTTGCCTGTGCCCTAGCATCCGCCTTAACAATTGACTTTCTGGGAAGGAAAATATATCTGGTAATGTCCGCCATTTTGATGTCTTTGTCTTTATTAGTTCTAGGCTTGATATTTTCATTGAACAATCGAAAATTAGTTTCTGAATCAACAATGAACTCTTTGGGGTTTTTAGCAGTATTATCTATTTCTTTATACATTATTGGATTCTCTGTTGGATTTGGACCAATCCCGTGGATGGCTCCAATAGAAATGATCCCACATAAAATCAAGGCACAAATGACCGGCATTCTAGGAAGCATTAATTGGCTTTTGGCGTTTGCTGTCTTTTTTGAATATGATGCCATCCAAAAAAAGGTTGGAGCTGATGTGACGTTTTATGTTTGTATGGTTATTGTTTTATCAAGTGTGTTTTTTGTAATATTTTTGGTAACGGAGACAAGGGGGAAAACATTTGAAGAAATTCAGGAAGAAATAAATAAATAAATATTTTCTATATTTAATAGTTTTTTTTTTGTACCCACACTTTTTACATCGGCACTTAGTTCTACTAAGAGTGCCGATGTACTGAAATCTTCGCCGAAAAGTCAATCTTTGACCATGTTTTTTTTTCACATTTCTCGACGTTTAGACCTTTCTGAGTCGAAATCAGTAAAATAAAAATGCGATCGTCTGTCTGTCCGTCTGTCTGCCTGTCTGTATGTCTGTCTGTCTGTCTGTCTGTCCGTAAATCTGTCCGTAAATCTGTCCTTTTGTCTGTCCGCCTGTCTGTATGTAAACTTAATAACTCCATTTTTAAAAAAGATATCGACAAGCGGTTTTTTAGCATCTCACTTATTTATAAACCGATTTCAAAAAATTAAATTTCAAATGAAGGCTCTTTTTAAGCCCTACAAAAAATTTATATACAGTTTTTACTAGAATATAATGTTTTGGGAGATACAGACTTTTAAACTTTACTAAATTATGCAACACGCAGGTGTATTAATGGTAGCCTATTCACAAAACTTCCTATTTTATAACGTTTCAAATTAGTAGGCATGTTTTGACAAGGTGCTTGCAGCTGTTCAGCTGGGTTTGACAGTATTTTTGTCAATAAAAGCTACCGTTCAAAGAGCGGACTTACGGCTAGTTAATTAATAAGATATTAATACGTAATGGATGTTGTATTTTCAATGACTTAGCGATATTATTTGTTTTTTCTGCATGATCCTCATTTTTTACGCTCATTTGTAATGAAATAACATTGAATGCATGTATATAAGAAATATAATATATAACCCCTATATTCTAGCTGTACCTTTTGGGGGTACAACTTTTCAGGTGAAGTTCGTGTCTTTTGTGAGACCAAAATTTTCCCATCACTGGCACAGTGGATGACCTTTTTTGGTCATAAATTTCTTTTTGGGCGGCAAAACGATCAAAATTTGCGTTACTTAATACTTGAACGTTACCTAATAGAAAAATTTAAAAAGAGTACAACCAAACGTTGTTGTAACAACTTTGAGGTATCTAATACAATTTTAAACCGCACTCACCCCTAAAATTTATGATAGCGGACACCTCTTACGCAAAACTAACAGGAGTGTTCTGTTACTATCCACTACAACCCTTAAAAATATAAGCTCGTGTACATTTATTGCAATTTAACACAAGAAATTTAGTAGTGTAGCAGGAATATCACCGTAACTGACCTATCGTCCTGCAAATCTGAAACTGCACACGTATATGCGATTATTTATTTACAGCGGCCCGACTGGCGGCTATAATTAAGAGACAGCCAATCTACTATAATAACACAGACCTGCACATAAAAATGATCACGTTAGGGTTTTTTTCAAAAACAACTAAACACATTTGCTTTATAATATTGGGTACTAATGTCATTTTGATACACTTATTTATTTATTTATTTATTTATTTATTTATTTATTTATTTATTTATTTATTTATTTATTTATTTATTTATTTATTTATTTATTTATTTATTTATTTATTTATTTATTTATTTATTTATTTATTTATTTATTTATTTATTTATTTATTTATTTATTTATTTATTTATTTATTTATTTATTTATTTATTTATTTATTTATTTATTTATTTATTTATTTATTTATTTATTTATTTATTTATTTATTTATTTATTTATTTATTTATTTATTTATTTATTTATTTATTTATTTATTTATTTATTTATTTATTTATTTATTTATTTATTTATTTATTTATTTATTTATTTATTTATTTATTTATTTATTTATTTATTTATTTATTTATTTATTTATTTATTTATTTATTTATTTATTTATTTATTTATTTATGCGTACAATACATACTGTGTCATTGAGTGCCCCAAATAAGCCTATGCTTGTGCTAGGGGCTCTCCATTAATTTTGTTTATAAAAAAATGTAAAAAGTTCCGGTACACTCATTCCAAAAGTCAACTTCAACTTTCTTTACATAACATTTTTATGATTTTCGTTAGATATTTTTAATAATTTTTTATCAAAAATTAAGCAATAAAATTATATTAATTTTGTCATTTTTAGATTTTTAAATGCAATTTCCAGAATATCCTGACGCGATGAAAAAAAAATGTAATTGATTTTCAAAATCACAAAAACTAAAAGAATCAGTTTTCAGTAGGTATACAAAAAGTTTTTCGTGCAGGCCTGTGTATTTACTACTACTTATTAGATACAATACAGGGTCTTCTTAAAGTTGGTCTTTTGACAAAGCTTGTTGATCTTAGATAAACTAAAGGTCATTGATGTTTGCTGCCAAGAAAAACCAGTAAAAAGTAAAAAAAAAAAAATTACTATTTTAACTCCTTAACTCCAGATTAGAAAAATATGCAACTCCATATAGCGTATGGAAAAGATTTGATTTTTACAGTTCTTATACTGATATGTGGCTCTGAAGAGTGCTAACAAGCACGAAATCGATCAGTTACTTCGGTTTGGACGACTGTGTTAATCAAAACAAAAGTAGTTTTAGGCAATAGTAAAATAGTAAGTTATTAAAAATATATTTTATCCAATACATACAGATAATAAGACAATTACCAGCTTTATTTTAAATAGATAAACTCAATAATAACCCCCGCGTGGCTTTTACTTTATTGAGTGGATAATTATTTATTTTACTCACTCAACTGTCACTTGTCAAATTATTTTCTTGTAAATGTCATTAAAATTTTTAATAAAAATATGAATTCCTAAGCTATTTATTGGATAATACCTTGTATGGCACTCATGGGTAAACCGATATTGCCCTCTCGAAAATTAACCTGCTTGGCTGACGCATCGCAGGTTAATTTTCTCATGGGCAATATCTTACTTTACCCACTAGTACCATAAATAACTATTTCTACATTTTTAAAAATGTACCAAATTTTTCAATTAATTAAAAAAAAAATAGTTTAACAATTTTTTTCTTTTTTTTAACATTTTTGTTTGAAAATGAGTGTTTTGTATTCTGTATAGCATTATTTTTCCTCGTTATTTTAAACCGGCAAAGCAAAAGGAAGGATTACTGTGTATTTCACAACATTTTTTTTGCGTTTTGATCTCAAGGCTTTTTTGATTAGCGAGCTTAGAGATTTAACAAACTGTGAAGGTATGTAATGCTTTAAATTCTATACCGGTTACTCTTCGCAAATATTAAAAGCTTTACCCCTGGCTGGCGAAAATTTTAATGACATAAAAAAAATCTCCCAAACTCTAACCCACCCCTGGCGGAATTTGGATGACCAAATCTTGCCTTTGCACTATGGTCCGAGAAGCCCTCATTTTTGGCATCAATTCGACTTAAAACCAAGACTTAAAAACTATGTCTTTATAATTATGGATAGTTAACTATTTATGTGCAAAAAAATAAAAAAAGTTCAAAGTTTAAAATTTAAGGATTATTGACGCCATTTTGAATACGCCATTTTATATTTTGTCAAATTGAATTTAAGCAAACCAAAAAGGCACATTACCAATTTAAAGTAAAACTTTATTTATAAATAAATTATTAACAGAAATTATATTTCATAAAAATCAAGTAGCCTTGAACAATGACATTTGCTCAAATAAATACTTTGAACTGACATTTAAAAATTTAGTTTTTTTATATTTATTTTCTTAATATTTAGCTAACTATTGGTTGTATTAATTGGTAATAATTATCATTAATTATATTTAATAAATAAAAAGTTATTTAAAGCTATTTTTTTGGCTTTAATTAGTAAAAATTGCACAAAGAACTGAAACATCTAAAGTGACAGAAATCAATTGTTTATAAAATTTACTCCTACTAGGAGAGAAAAAATTATTGCTATAGGTGAAGAAAATTGATTTCACAGTCTGAAAACATGATAAATAATGGTATGTTCTAAAGCAAGTAGTAAAAAAAAAGGTTAACACACTCTGAAAGTTGCGAAGAGCGTAATAAATGGTAAATATAGTGCATTTAGATAGGATGTTTTGAATTGTTTATCCTTAAAACTTTTTAGCGTGAGTAATGTCGGTTTAATAATAGATGCAAGGCTATTTTTAAAGGACATTTTGACGCACCTAGCACTCTTGATAATGCTACCAGGAAGGCCAATGCATTTATTACAAATAAATTATTTCAAATAATTATACAGAGTGATAATACTGTGTTAACTCCAGACTTAAAATTTTGAAGAAGTCCGAGAATGTAGCTAGTTTACAAAATGCGTTGTATAATGTCCAAACCAAATTTATTTATTGCATGATAAATTTAAAAATATTAACTAAATGTTTTACAAAAAACACTTCGAAAAGTGAAAATCATTGGTCCATCATATTCAACCATAGATTATACAACCCATACATTAACTCAAGGATCATAGCTTACTAGAGGTACAACCCCCATATATTGATTTTTGAGGCAATAGATTCTCCCTCACAGTTTTCGCCTGCCCCCTTATTTCTGGGGGAGTACCAGAATCATCACTTTGCATTTCACTTTCCATTTTTATTTATTTTATTACACTTAACACGGAAACACTTTCTAACTTAAAGTTATTCATTTGTTTTTTTATTGGCCGCGAACGGCCTGCGTGATATTTTAAATTTATAAGCTTTTTCATTAAATTTTAGGAAAATAAATAAATAAATAGCTAATTAATTGTACTGGTGGTGAAAAAAATACTATATTTTCCACGTGAGTGAAGATTTAACATTTTAGACCGTGTCTTGCAATTTGACGCAGGTCAAAAATGTTAAACTTCTCTCACTTGGTAAATAATATAATCATAATATTTAGTATAAAATGCAAAAAAAAAGAAATAACTTTATCACTTGGTTTATTTTGTATGACTTTCGCAAAAAAATCCCTTGCGGCGCTATTCTTGGCTAGATGGTAAAACATTTTTTTTAGAAAAATTGTTTCCTTGAAAACATTAAATTTTTGGTGAATACCTTAAAAATGTTCGATTACCCCTCCCATGCCTTGACTCTAGATCCGACCCTGTATACCACGGAGTGTTAATATTAACTATAATGTTTTTTAATACAGTGCGGTCCAAAAGTCACCCCTCCTTTTAACTTTTGAACGAGTTGAGATATCGACTTCAAATTTAAAACTCTTAAATAAGACAACTTAAACTATCTTTTAGCATATATTTGATATTTTCAGCTTTTAAAATGTGGGCAGGGGGGCATGGGGGGACATTTTTTTTAATGGAAAGGGGGGTCGTGTGATACATCATTTTAAAGCTTATAAAATTCTCTATTTAAACTAACATTTTTAAATTTTTTAATAATGTTTTTTAAGGTTTTGATTTTTCAATTTTTTGTGCTAAAACATTCGATTTCTTAAGTTTTTTTTATAAATTTTTATTTATGTCAACTAAAATTATTTTAAAAGTATAATTAACATTTTTTTATGATGAAATTAGGCATTTTTAAAAAAATATTTGTTTTTTTAGAGAAATTTTGACATTAATACCCATTTTCAACCACATTTTAAATCCAATTTTTTTTTTAATTTGAAAATATGGAGTTAAATGGAGAATATTATAAGCTTTAAAATGATGTATACACGACCCCCCTTTCCATTTAAAAAAATGTGCCCCCGTGCCCCCTGCCCACATTTTAAGAGCTGAAAGTATTAAATATATGCTAAAAGATAGTTTAATTTGTCTTATTTAAAAGTTCCAAATTTGAAGTCGATATCTCAACTGGTTCAAAAGTTAAGAGGGGGGGGGGTGACTTTTGGACCGCTCTGTATAATGGTGACTTCTAAAGCTAGTAGTGATAAAAAATGTAGGTATTTGCATTGTATATTTGCATTGTTGTATTCCTTTATTGCATATTAATCTAGATCTACATCTAAAATATTATTGTTGTTGTTACTATTCGATATTGCTTTCTGATATATTATCACAATAGACGTGTGGGCGAACGTTAGTATTGAATTAATTTCTTAAAATAAAATTACAAATCATTTTTATGTCATGGCGCAGTTTAAACAAGTTCATTCACTTTATGGCTGCTTCCAATAAATGAAAACATAGTTTCCTTATCTAGTAATACACTAAGGATAATATCGAGAAATCCACCAACAAGATTAGCAAACCAATCCAATGACTTTAATATAGAGGAATTTTGGAAGTCATCGTGGCGCAACAAACAGGTTAATAATTCGTTTCTTATCCCTGATCCAACATTAAAAGTTCCTGGTTTTGATCTTTCAAGAAGAGAGTGGTGTAATTCAAACCGTATTCGTACAGATCATGGTGTCTGCAATAAAAGCAAATTTACTTGGGGTCTTTTAGAAAATCCTAGTTGTAACCGTTGCGATGGGGAGGAACAATCTATTCATCACATTTCTCTGGAATGCGCGCTGACGCGTTTTGATGGTACATTGGAGGACATACATAATTTAACACCAGCAGCCCTTCAGTGGCTGCAAAATCCAGATTTAAAACTATAATTTTAAATTTATTATTATTTTTTTTTTTATATATTATTTGTTGCATTGTACTAATTTTTCCATACGAAAATAATGGCTGCTAATACCCAGGAAACCAAAAAACGTCTTTTTGACGTCAATTATTGGGCACTATCTGGCCTACAGGATTTTGCCTATGAGAAAATTAACCCACGAGGCTGGAGCTCCATGGAGGCGGAGTGGGTTAATGGGACCGTTGAAATAGTAATTATATACCAAGGTAGAGAAGACATTTTTTATAGCCGAGCGTATTAAATCCCGAGCTGCGTAGTAGCGAGGGATTTAAGAGTGCAAGGCTATAATAGTCTTCTCGTAGTTTATATATTAGTTTTTTCACTACTAGCACTATTTAACTATTTTTATTCAAATAATAAAATAAATTATTAACAGAAATTATGTTTCTTGAAATTTTCATAAAAATCAAGTAGCCTTGATCAAATAAATACTTTGAAAAGACCTTTAAAAATTTAGTTTTTTTTTAATTTTTTTCATAATATTTAGCTAATTATTGATTGTATTAATTGGTAGTAATTATAATTAATTATATTTAATAAATAAAAAGTTATTTAAAGGTATTTTTCTTCAAGCGTACTAAAATGTTCATATTTTATAACTGAACACACTAGTTAGAAGTGATCTATTTTTTTACAGTAAAAAAATGAGTTCATTGTTGTACGCCGTTAAAAAAAGTTAGTTATCAAAACCACCACTGGCGACAGCACTCTTTGACTTTGATGACAGCCATACTTTAAACTTGTTTGTTTATTATGTAAACAGTTGGTTGACTCGAGATTCTGTGCAAAAACCTTGTGTGAAATTGATTAAAAATGATTGAACAAGAATATATGGTTTATGCACCTAAAAATCTTTCCGAAATTGCAAATGCTACATTAGACAAGTTACCATCGAAATCGCGAAAAGTGTACGATTTCGCCTACGAAAAAAATTTAAAATGAGCTAAGGAAGGTTTAAGTTTATTTCGAAAGGGTTTTATTTGCCTATTTTAATAAAAAAAAACATACTATATTACTGAATAAATTAAATTCAAAAATTAATATTTTTAAAAATATATATAGGATGCTTGAAGAAAAAATAGTATGTTTCACTCAGAGGAAAAGTGCTTTTTTTTACTCGTCTGTAGTTTCCGGACTCCGCTTCGCGTCGTCCGTAAATTCTACAGACTAGTAAAAAAAAGCTTCACTTTTCCTCTTAGTAAAACAATATACTATTTCTTGGGTTTAATTAGTAAAAATTGCACAAAGAACTGAAACATCTAAAGTGACAGAAATCAATTGTTTATAAAATTTACTCCTACTAGGAGAGAAAAAATTATTATTGCTATAGGTGAAGAAAATTGATTTCACAGTCTGAAAACATGATAAATAATGGATATGTTCCAAAGCTAGTAGTGAAAAATAGTATATTACGCACCGAGTAAGCGAACCTAGTTTTTAGTGCACGTGAGTGCTTTTTTTACGAGGCGCAGCCTAACACCTAAACAGTCAAAAAACGCAAAAATTATCTTAAAATTAGTTTGTCAATTTGAGGTTATTTGTTTGACGTTTACTAATTTTCTGACAGCAGATATGTAAAATCAGCTGACTGTCACTTTCTAACCGTCATCATAAGCAACGGGTGCGAAATAGGCACTAACTACTAACTAGATCGTAGGAAAAAACAGTTTTCTCCGTGTGTAGCGAACAGAATGTCGGTTAGAAAAGACGTGTTAGCATAAATTGCAGAACCCGCATCTTTCCAGTCGCCGATACAATGATGATACATCGCGAATAGCCATGCCATTCTTTCTAGACTCGCATACTAGATGCAGGCTAGAGAAATAGGAATATAGCTGGCCATACACGACATACATTTTCTTGAACTCGGGTTATTTTAGGACTACAAAAGTAAACTTTTATTTTTGTTTTGATTTATGTCAATTTGAGGGTGCAGAATCTGCATCTGGCCTTATAAATATCCGTCACTAGTAGCCCACAAAACTAATTATACCGACCGCAAAATACAAAGTCGATTTTTTTTTATTTTTTACTTATGTAAGTTCAACGGCGGCCATATTTAAAACAACACAAAAATTTACGAGATAACTGGCAGGCTGTACCCTACTGCTAAAATTTTAATTATATTTTTTGCACGACCGGGACTAAAAAGTTATTTTACTCCCTGTTTTGCGGGCATAAACCTACTGTTTTACTCCCGCATCTGTATCTTGTTATCTACGATAGCTGTACACTTTTAACTTGATATTTGGATGGCAAAATAATTAATACAGCCTCTGCTGCCTCATTATTTTATAAAAATCCATATTTTTTATTACTTTTTCTTGTAAATTTTGTAAATTATTTATTTTATGTAAATAAAGTTGTCGGTAGTGCAAAAAATATTGTATATACCTCAGGAATAAACTTTTTTTTTACTAATTTTGAGTCATTGAATCTAAATCCGTCCGCAGGATCTCTTTTATGAGCAAATAGGTACTTTAATAATTGATTTGTAAAAGAAAAGGTCTAGAATTTACTTAAATTTACTATTTATAAAATGCCTAGATAGGCGATCCTAGGATAAGCCTTTAGGATTAAAAAAATAAAGTTTCATCTCCTAGAACGGTAGCGCATTTAAGAGAAAGGCCGGGTACTCTAAAACGTGGTTAACGGGTTAAAATTTTAATAAAATTTCTGCGAAGTAGGTATCGCTAAACTCCGCGCAGAATCTATCTGAGTTGATGTTCATTTGTTTCTTGTTTTATGGTTGTTAGAATTAATTTTGATTCTTATGTAAGTTTTGTTAAAATGAAGCAATACAATGCAGTGCCCCATAAAGGTTTCATAGTGAAATGTATTTTTATTATAATTTTTAACAAACTTTCACTTTTTATTAACTTTTTTATAATTATTTGTAAGAGGTAAAATGACAGTCAATCTAGTAGTAGTAGTAGTAAGGGTGGGGTGGCTACAAGCCAGGCAACTAGGCCATTATGGTCCTTTTTGCCAGCCCCGAACTGTCCCAGCCACATATCTACCCTACTCCCTGCCTAAACCTGCTGGACCTCCTTATATCTGTCCAGGCAAGGGTACGCAACTCCTCTCTTCGGAGAGTTGCCACTCCGAAGATCTCCTGTCGTATCCCGCAACCCGAACAGACGGGGTCGTTACCGACCTTCATCTTGAACAGGTGCCTTCCTAGTTCACAGTGACCCGTGAGGATCCCTGTGAGTTGGCTGATTGTGGCTCGGCTTCTTCCTAGTAGCCACGCGGTTTTTGACTTGCTTGGACCGGAAAGGAAGTCCTTTGCCTGTCTGCAGTTCGTGACCGTTGACCAGCTTTCTCTTAGTTTTTCTCCAGCCCACGTGTTGAGGGCTGATGTCGACAGTCAATTTAATCTAAATGTCAAAAATTATCAAAAGCACAATGTGTAATAAAAATATCACTAAAAGGCTTTTTTTTAACCACTAATCATAGATGCGTTGATCCCATTTTTACTTTTTACTCAGACATATAGATAGATGGGAGGATGGGTGTAGTGGTCTACCGCGTCTGTACATGACAAGTCTAGTAGCCAACTAGCGTGAGTTCGATTCTCACTGGCGCCGATTTGCCTTTTTCAGTTAATTAATAATTTAAATTTGGCGAAGGCGTAAGTGAAGCGGACACTCCCTATAAAAACTGGTTTGAAAGTCAGTATAAGCCGGTGGTTCCCTCTACTACTAACCCACACAAGTCCTGGACTTAGGGGATGCTTAATTAAGTAGAATAGTACGAGGTTAAACAAACATGTAATGAAATATTTAATTTAATTCTGTGCCGAGTTTAGATGTTATCCTGCTGTCGTGTATGGGCTCCTTAGAAATCTAACGCTTTTTCTAGCAGGCCAGTACGTCATGTTTTCAGTGCACCGAAGCAGAAAGAAGGCTGGGCTAGATCACGTTGGTCAGCAGGACCACCAGGAGACCAGCAAGTACGAGGAGATGTCGATGGATGGACACCCATATATTCTTTCTTCGGCGGCTAATGGGCATATAGGCCTACCTCAAGTTACATAATATAGAGTAAAGAATTTATTATTCACAAAAAAGTACAAACTAAGTGATACAGGGTGGTACACTTAAGGTAAATCAGCATTTTTTCTGTTATTTTATTAGGTATTCCTGCGCTAGAATAATATTATACGGTAGTTTCGAATTTTCAAAAATCGTCCTAGCCAAAAAATCCTTGGATATAAAGTTGTTTCATGAAAAAATAAGAATCTTTTTTTTTTCAAATGTCTGATGTCATGATTTTTGTAAACACGATATCTCAAGAACGAATAATCTGATCGACTTGAAGTTTTCAGGAAAAATTAAGTTCTACGAGGGGAATATGTCGTTTTAAAAGTTATCCCCCCAAAAACAAAAAGTTATGAGGGGTTAAGCTTAAAAAAAAATCAAAAAAATCTGAAAGAATATTCCGATAACTTTTTCAGGAAAATTTATTTTTATCAGGATCAATTTTAAAAGTATCTAATTCCCCCAAAAATAAAAAAGTTTTGGGGGGTTAAAGCTTTTTTAATATTTTTTTTAATTTTTCTTTTGTTAAGAATATTGTGCTATCCTCAGGGTACATATTTATCCTCCTTGTAGGACAAGACAATAGGCCCCACCCATTGAGGCCTCTCTACCTCAATGGCCCCAATAAGGGGATCAAAATCGATAATATTTGAACTGATTTTATTTAATTTGATTATTGGTAATATCGCTGTTTTCTAGGTGTGTATGCTGAACATCATCTTCTAGGCAAAACTGGCAGTTATGAGCCGAAGAAAAGTATTAGTGGTCGGAGGAGAGAGCGTTTTTCAAACAGCTGAGCGAGATCCACAACCTCGTGGGGTTAACGACTCACGTGCCTCGCTGAGGAAGTGTGCGAATTTTATATACCGAGTGTTTCTGATTTCTCACCTATACAGGGTGCATTGAAGCTCAGGCCTTTACTGGAAAGGGCAACTAGCTAATTAAAAAAAATATTTTACAGCTAATTATGTTTTTTACCAATTTTTAGTCTCTGAATCCAAGTCCATTTCTCTCTATTATCCTCGTGAGGCCTTAGATTGTAAAATATAACAAGAAATATATTAAAAAAATATTTTAGCTAGTTCTCCGCATGACACAAAGTCTCCGACGAAAGGGGGAGGAATCATGCGCGCCCTTTTCTTTCCGTCAAAAGCGTTATAAGGCGTTCGTGCCTGCAACGGGCCTCTCACTTGCACATACATTCCAAACATATTTCCCGTAGCCACAAATCCGTGCGTCAAAGTATACAAAATATTTGTACCTTTTACAAGATTCTTGTTTGATTTCCGAATTTTTTGACCAAAAAATAAAATATGTTTAAGCTTTCTGAAATTTCTAGAAAAAAATCTTGTCAAAAAATACCGGGATTTTGCCTAGGATTTTTGGCAACTTTTTTCCGCTTTTTAAAATCCCATATCACCGTACAAATTACGGTTGTAATTCTCCCATGGACAGAGTCATGACTTTTGTGACTTTACTTTTTCCAATTTGAGATCGTTTAAAACCTCTTTAAAAAGCATTAACTTCATTAATGTTTAAATTTCTTATTAATGTTTAAATTTTTTAATTTTAGTATTGTATATTATTTGTTAATTAAAGGTTATTGGTACTATTTGTTTTGTTACAATTATTTTTTTTATATATTAGGTTTCTATTATCATGTTATCTAATGTACATTTAATTTTTTAGTGGGGTTTTCCCCGTTAATAAATAATTAAATAAATAAAATAAATAAATCCATCGTGACATATTAATTACATTAATTAAGCGAAGTTTGTTTTTGTAAAAACTGACAAAAACGTAGCCAACATATACATTTGTCTGTCTTACTCGCACAGCTTTGTTCTAACAGAGACAACAATAACAGTTACTGGTAATTGTTATTGTTCAGGCCTGAATATACCAACTATTTGTTTACAAACAAACCGAGATGTTGGCGATACTTTATATTAACGGTATGCGTATTCTAGAGAGAAGAGTTGTTAGTTCGTTGATAATTTCTGAGATACCCTGTATTACTGTAAATTTTATACTAACAATTAAAATTTTCTAATTATTTTCTGATTAAAAAAGTATAATTCAAGATTAATTCTTCATAAAAACGCGTTATTATAAGCTATGTTATAATAAAAAATACATCTGAAAGGTTTTGCTCTTGACCATATATTTAATTGGGTCAATGTCTTTTTATATCTACACTGAAAATGTTAATTGATATACAAGATGAAAAAAAAAACGAAAGTAGGGGAACGTTCAAGTATTACGTAACGCAAATTGTACCAAAATTCATACACTTCATACCCCGGTTCTCGCGTTATTATAGATTATAGAGATTTCATATTTTGGCTACCCCCCTAATAGGGGGGTAGTCAAAATATGAAATCTCTACAGCCTTGAATAACGCGAGAACCGATGTATGAAGTGTATGAATTTTGGTACATTTTGCGTTACGTAATACTGGAACGTTCCCTAGGAACAAAAAATTCAGTATAGAAGACTTTTCAATTTTCATTAAAATTTGTTCATATAACGCGCTTCTGAAGCTCGTCAGTGCCAAGAGCCATTTATATAAAATAAATAAATAAATAAATATATTAGCTAATCGAATAAAATTTATATAACAAGGGAGTAAACTGGTTGTTTTATTCCCGCAGCATGAATGTTTTCCGAGCGCCGCGGAGCCCAGCTAAGCGTAACGAGGGAGACAATCATGCTAGAGGCTAAAACACAGTTTACTCCTAAGGTATATACACTATTTTTTGCACGACCGAAAAATATATTTACATAAAATTTAGTCAATTTTTACGATTTCTTTTAAATTAAATCAAGATATCCATTAATCGCAAAGTGACAGGTTTGCGTTTTTAATAATTAACAATTATTGTTTTTTCCAACATGATCATTTTATTTTAAATGTGTTACGCTGTTAGAGCAAACTTTACAAAGTTTTCAGGAAAAAGTAATACGGATTTTAACGAGTTAGTATCTCTTACCGCTCTTTCGCAGCCTTATGGCTGTAATTTTGCTGCGAAAGAGCGGTATGATATACTCCATAGCTACTGTGTTACTTGGGAATCGCGAATACCATGATACAGAGTAAAGCAGTAGGTTTAGACCTGCAAAAGAGGGAGTAAAATACCGTTTTAGTCATGGTCGTCCAAAATATGTTTTATACCTCACAACCCTGCCTGCTCCCATTCGTGGGTGTCGATATTAAAGTCTCCGAGTTAAATCGTTTTTAAAAAAGTTATTGGGTAAGAGATAAAAAAAATAATTTGAAACATAACTAGGTATAACTATATCAGATAACTTAAAATGGGAGCCTCACATATCCAGAATTGTGAAAAGGGCAAATACAGTTATATACCTCATCCGTATAGCATTCAAGGATCACTCCATTGTTAACATAGCTAAACTATATAAATCATATATACGCCCAATTCTAGAATATGCTGAGTCAATCTGGAACCCGTATTTTATTTCTGATATAGAACTACTTGAAAAAGTACAAAGAAGAGTTACAAAATTACCTCCGGAACTAAAGCAGCTTCCCTACCCTGAGAGACTAAAACAAATGAAACTTACCACATTGGCTGAAAGAAGAATACGCGGAGATCTAATCCTAACATATAAAATCTTGAACAACTACTTTGATATTGACCTTCGAATTTTCCAAATCAGTAACAACATAAACTTGAGAGGACATAATAAAAAAATTGAGAAAGAGAGGTGTTCAAGACTGCCCAGAAAGAACTTCATATCAAACAGTGTGGTTTACCGTTGGAATAGTCTAAACATAGAAACCGTTTCAGCAACTAACACAAATCAGTTCAAAAATAGACTTGACAATGAGCTAAGCCGATTGTTTAATCAATGGGTTCACTTTCCTGCCTAATTATCAAACAAAGTATTTAAATGTGATTTTTTTTTCCTGTGATAGACTTTAACTTTATGTGATAAAACTTAGTCTTAGACAATTATACTATATTAATACATATTAATTTTAGTTAATAGAAACTAGAATCAGTCTCATCGGCTATGCCGCTCACTGTATGGATAATAATAATAATAATAATAATAATAATAATAATAATATATAATTTAAAAAACTTTCCAAAATAATTAAGGTTTTGATTCATTCGTGTTAAATTATTTGGTTGCAACATAATATTTTCGATGCCCCGCAGATAGATAAAGACATTGACCTAAATTAATAGGTATATGGTCAAGACCAAATTTATGTACTCTTCAAATATTTTTAAGTACATTTTTTTTTTGCTTAAAATTTTTTTGGGATTTTTTTTTTTAATTTTTTATGAAAAATTGAACTGTAAATGCAAATTTTCAGGATTTCTCAGAATTGGATTAATTTTTTAGGTTGATGGTGTTATTTAAAAAAAAAAAAACAATTTTTGAAAAATAGTTATACTTTCAAACTAATTTTAAATGATATAAATAAAATTTTACAAAAAAAATCTTAAAAATTGAAAAATGAGAACCTTTTTGTAAAAAAAAATATTTAAAAAATAAAAAAATATGGTCGAATAGAGAATTTTATGAGCTTTAAAATGATGTATAACAATACCCCCTTTCTGTTTAAAAAACGTTCCTTCTTGCCTCCCTGTCTCTGTGCCCCCTAAGCAATGCTTAGTAAGCATATCATATTATATATAGGCACCAAAAAATGTTTGACTTGTTATTTGCGTATTTCAAATTTCAAGTTTATATTTTAAGCCGTTCAAAGTTAAAGGGAGGGCGAAGCATAACATATCTTCACGGCTTATTATAAAATAAAAATAGAAAAAAAAATTATCTCCCATTTAATTTTTGCAATAATTATTTGAGCAGTGTATATTTTAAATTTAATTCAAAAGAAAAATATTTCATAAATGATTTTTAAAATACTTTACCAAGCGACATCTATTAAATACATACAAAAGCAATTTATCCTGCAGTATGGTTAAATGTTCCTGCAAAAGCAGGAAATTATGTTATTATTTAACTCAGATATTTGTGGACAGATGTCAGCAGTATGAACAAAGTGACTTCGGTAGCAACTTGAAAAATTGTATTCATGGTTAAAGCTTGAAAAAATAGAAATTAAAAATAAAAAAATAATGCTGCCAACCAAATTATTTTCCCTATATTTCCCCCGTATGTGTGGTCCGAAATTTTCAAACCTTGTTGATATAAAGAACTTTCACTTTCGGGTTTAGACCGTGTTAATGGATTTTCACTTTCCGACGTTTCGTCTCTTACTACTAGAGACATCTTCAGGGATTAATCTGAAAGATGTCTCTAGTAGTAAGGTGTAAGATTAATCCCTGAAGATGTCTCTAGTAGTAAGAGACGAAACGTCGGAAAGTGAAAATCCATTAACACGGTCTAAACCCGAAAGTGAAAGTTCTTTATATCTTAATGGCCGTGAAAGCTTAAAATCTAAAACTTGTTGATATATCTCAAAGGGTTCCTGAGTTATTAAATAAAAACAAAAATAAAAATTCAAAAAAAAAAAACACTAAAAAAATGACTTTTAAAATAATTTTTTTCCCAATACTTCACAAAATAACAATTTATACCACATGTGAGAAGGAAATAGTATATTAAAGTACTAGTTTCATAACATACGCACTAGTACTCGTGCGCTAAAAACGTGTTATGAAACGAGTGCTTTATACAATTTTTTCTATTTTGCTCTAAAATTTAAAAAAACTTACATTCATATTGACTGATTTAGGGATTTTTGTTTTGGATTGGCATTACAGTTTACACCATGTTTAAAATTCTAAGAACAAATGATATTTTGATATATTTTATAGTCATCTCTTCTCTTTTTTACTGCAATTAACCAAGCCACAATTTTAACATGGTAAAAATAACCTAAACACAAAATTTTGTAGAAAACTCAACTTTAAAGCGACATTGACATTTGCACGGAAAACGTCAAGCGATAGGCCAGGTCTGTTGCTAACCCAAAAGAACAAAAAGTACAGACCTCTTATGGGCCTATAAGACACGCAAAATGCGTGTGATTATGAACTTATAAGAGTCGCAAAATAGAAAAAATAGTCCCTTCCGAGATCTTTTAAATATTCAATGTATTAATTTCTATTACAACTTAACTTTTAAACTTTTGGCGGAGGCGCAAATTGACTGTACAAACTATTCTTAGAATATCCCCTGCACTGGATAAGAGAGCGATTTATTTTATCGTTTAGCTACCTATAATTTTCATAATTTTTATACAAATAAGGTCAACTAGATTTACAGTTATTCTGCAAATGCTGATCTAATTACTAATGTTAGTATTATTCTTACTATACCAAAGTGCAGCAAATATTTTTAATTGTAAGTAGAATGTACTTTTTTACGACAATTTATATTTTTTATCCAATACATACAGATAATAAGACAATTACCAGCTTTATTTTAAATAGATAAACTCTATAATAACCCCCGCGTGGCTTTTACTTTATTGAGTGGATAATTATTTATTTTATCCACTCAACTGTCACTTGTCAAATTATTTTCTAGTAAATATCATTAAACTTTTTTATAAAAATATGAATTCCTAAGCTATTTATTGGATAAAACCTTGTATGGCACTCATGGGTAAACCGATATTGCCCTCTCGAAAATTAACCTGCTTGGCTGACGCCTCGCAGGTTAATTTTCTTACTTTACCCACTAGTACCATAAATAACTATTTTCTATTTTGCGACTCTTATAATCTCATAATCTCACGCATTTTGCGTGTTCTTATAGGCCCATAAGAGGTCTCTACTTTGTTTTCTGTTGGGTTGGCAACATACAAAAGCCTATCTCTTGACGTTTTGCGTGCAAATGTCAATGTCGATTTTAAAGTTTAATATTTGATTAAATTTTGTGTTTGTGTTATTTTTTACCGTGTTAAAATTGTGGACTGGTTAATTGCAGTGAAAAAAGAAGAAATGACTGTAAAATATATCAAAATATCATTTGTTCTTAGAATTTTAAACATAGTGTAAACTGTAATGCCAACCCAAAACAAAAATCCCTAAATTAGTCATCAATTTAAATGTAAGTTTTTTTAAATTTTAGAGCAAAATAGAAAAAATTGCATAAAGCACTCGTATCATTACACGTTTTTAGCGCACTAGTACTCGCCGCAAGCGGCTCGTTTTCTAAACTTGTACTCGTGCGCTAAAAACGTATGTTATGAAACTAGTACTTTAATATACTAATTAGAAACCATTTCTACATCTTTTTACAGTGTTTTTCAACCTAGGTAACTGCTATGAACGATTATTGAGTACAGGAGCCACAAATAACGTAATTCCCTTGCACTTTCACTTGGCTTTTTAAAATTTCACTTCTGCGTTCGCGGCCAGCCGAGGAGAACTCGAAGTCCAGTGTCAAGTGTCAACTGACCTGCTCCAATGTCTACAAACCGTAAGTCCTATTTTTTACTACTTTTACGGGTCCCAATCCCCCTTACTAAAATCTACCGAAAAATATTGTTTTTTTTCAATTTTTACAATAATAAAATGTGAAAAAGTGGGTGTCTGTGTGTTTGTCTGTCCGGCTGTCTGCTCGTCTGTTGGTCCGTTGGTTTTTCTAACAATCTTTTCACCAAATGTTTTAGGGCCTTTCTAGTTTTCTTTACGTCATATATAAATAACATTGGAATAGTTCTTGCAAGGGGGCAAGGGGGAGCGAAAACTATTATTTTTGTTGATAACTTGCTTTCACCAAACGATGCTGTCACCTAAATTAGTAGCAGTATTTGATAAATAATTATTAAAATTATATACATATATATTATACAGTGCGGTCCAAATATCACCCCCCCCCCTTTTAACTTTTGAACGAGTTGAGATATCGACTTGAAATTTGGAACTCTTAAATAAAACAACTTAAACTATCTTTTAGCATATATTTGATATTTTCAGCTCTTAAAATGTGGGCAGGGGGGCATGGGGGGACATTTTTTTAAATGGAAAGGGGGGTCGTGTGATACATCATACAGCTTATAAGATTCTCTATTTAAACTAACATTTTTAAATTTTTTAAAAATGTTTTTTAAGGTTTTGATTTTTCAATTTTTTGTGCTAAAACATTCGATTTTTTAAGTTTTTTTTTTATAAATTTTTATTTATGTCAACTAAAATTAGTTTAAAAGTATAATTAACATTTTTTTATGATGAAATTAGGAAGTTTTAAAAAATTATTTGTGTTTTTTAGAGGAATTTTGACATTAATACCCATTTTCAACCCCATTTTAAACCCATTTTTTTTTTTAATTTAAAAATAGTTTAATGAGTTAAACGGAGAGTTTTATAAGCTTTAAAATGATGTATTACACGACCCCCCTTTCCATTTAAAAAAATGTGCCCCCATGCCCCCCTGTCCACATTTTAAGAGCTGAAAGTATTAAATATATGCTAAAAGATAGTTTAAGTTGTCTTATTTAAAAGTTCCAAATTTGAAGTCGATATCTCAACTGGTTCAAAAGTTAAGAGGGGGGGGTGACTTTTGGACCGCTCTGTATATATTATATATTATATACTTTATTATATATTTTTAATAATTATTAAAATTATTTTTATATGGATATTTTTTTATTAATATCTACGATTTCGATGAATAGAAAGCTACAGGTATTTAATATCCCATGTACAAAATTTAAATTTAGAAAAGTATCAAGTATTTTTAACCGGCTTCTAAAAAAAGAGGAGGTTATCAATTCGCAAATTCGTCGAATTCGACGTGTGACTTTTTTTTTAAATTTTTTATCCCGCATAACTTTGGAACGGATGAACGAAATTGGATAAAACTTTTTGCAACTTAAAGAGGGTATTCATGAGGTGGTCCTGTTTCAATTTGACGCTCGGATAATGCCGCGTAAGCCGGATAATTAAGCTAAATCTATTCATTTTAAAGAAATTTCATTTAAAAACCGCATAATTTTATTTGGACTTTTTAGAGAAATACCGGATTACTCGGATAAGCTGGATATCTTGATTAAGGGATCACTCAAATATTACGACGAGTCTATAGATTCTCGACGAGTCTATAGATTGTATGATCTCAAAATGACAATAAATGATTATTATTATTATTATTATTATTATTATTATTACGGCAGGCTAAAAATCTTTTAAATACCGCTAAAGTTTTACAAAGATTTTCTTTGGTATTTCGTTTAATATAATGTTGGTTGTACCCTTGGGCGCTGAAATATAAATATTACTAGATTCATTTAATTTTAAAAAATGTATTTTGGTGTGTTGTGACGTCAGTACCTTGTCGAGATGAAAGGACAACTATAATCTAGCTTAGATGTCCTTACAAATGTACAAGTTATGTGTCTCTAAAAAGTAAAAAATAAAAAATTTTAACAGCAAACAAAACAAAAAAAAAAAAAAAATTATCCAATACATACAGATAATAAGACAATTATCAGCTTTATTTTAAATAGATAAACTCAAAAATAACCCCCCGTGGCTTTTACTTTATTGAGTGGATAATTATTTATTTTACCTACTCAACTGTCACTTGTCAAATTATTTTCTTGTAAATGTCATTAAAATTTTTAATAAAAATATGAATTCCTAAGCTATTTATTGGATAAAACCTTGTATGGCACTCATGGGTAAACCGATATTGCCCTCTCGAAAATTAACCTGCTTGACTGACGCCGTTTATTTTCTCATGGGCAATATCTTACTTTACCCACTAGTACCATAAATAACTATTTTTTGTATTTAATTTAAGGAATGGCGAAATTGGCACTAACTTATTTTTTTTTTATTTTTTAGAGACATAGAAGTCTATTTTTAAGAATTTAAATCCAGGTATGTTGAAGACATTGTCGTGATTGTAAATTATGTCAAAGTTATTGTCATGTAACAATGTTATGTAAATTTTAGGAGCTCTTATTTCGATATAGAATTAATACATTTCCCAAATTTCTTTCTTTAACTAAATAAATAAAATGTATTATGAAAAGTTTAAACATATACAGTGTAAAATTAATAGCGTCTAGTGAACATTTAAAATATGGATCATCGCAAGGTAAATAACAATGGTTCTCCATAATAGTTATTTGCGCTCCAAGTAGAGGTAAGTGTTTATGGACCTCAACTCCGGTTCGGTCCACAAAATACGACCTCACACAGAAAAAAAACTTACCTACGAGTAGCGCATTACGTTTTTCTCACTACCAAGGAGTAAAAATCTTATTTTATTAATATTTTTGACATTTATATGTGTGACAATTCAACAAATCATTTTTTTTATGGAATCACTCTATAAAATTAAGAATAGTAGTCTTGTGTCTATGTGTCTCCCTTAGATAAGTGTGGGACACTTCGTATCCTTTAGCGTTAAATCGTTTTTTCTGTCTAGTTACGGTTTTGTTTGTATTGATTTCGTCTATCACTAAGTGTGCTCCATATAGTACTTTCCATTACTGTCGACTTTTTGATTAAGTAATGTCAACTTACCTAGTTGGTAGTGAGAAAAGGATTTCTTTTTAAATCCCATAGTCTTAAATACGAAAAATTTCCTTTTGAACGATGTCTCACACTTTAAAACTTATGGTCAATATATTTGAGAATATTATGAAACGTCGAAAAAAGTGGGCATTAAAAAAACCTCCTTTTTGTATTTTAACTTTTGAATAGGCATCCGATTTAATAATTCATTCACCAAACGATTTATAAACTAGATAATTTGCATCACGTCTATTATGGTTAAAGTTGAATTGGGCAAGAGGGAAAAACTATTATTTTTGGCAATAACTTGCTTACAATTGATTTTAGAATAATAGTTATTTATGGTACTAGTGGGTAAAGTAAGATATTGCCCAGAAAATTAACCAGGTTAATTTTCGAGAGGGCAATATCGATATCCAAACCGATCGGTTTACCCATGAGTGCCATACAAGGTTTTGTCCAATAAATAGCTTAGAAATTCATATTTTTATTAAAAATTTTAATGACATTTACAAGAAAATAATTTGACAAGTGACAGTTAAGTGGGTAAAATAAATCATTATCCACTCAATAAAGTAAAAGCCACGCGGGGGTTATTATTGAGTTTATCTATTTAAAATAAAGCTGGTAATTGTCCCATTATCTGTATGTATTGGATAAAAATTCTTACAAGGTAGTAGTGTTAGTAAGGGTGGGGATGCCTTAAGCCAGAGAACTAGGCTACCATGGACCTTTTTTCCAGCCCCGATCTGTCCTAACCATCTCTCTACCCTACTTCTTGCCTGAACCTACCGGACCTTCTTATAAAGGTCACGATGTCTGTCCATGCAAGGATATACTAGCTCATCTCTTAGAAGCGTTGCTATTCCGAAGATTTCCTGTCGATTCCTGCCGAACCAATCGCATTGCACTAGAAAGTGGAAGGATGATTTTTCGTCCCTCTTGCAGCCCAAACAGATGGGGTCGTTTCCAACCTTTATTTTAAACAGGTGCCTTCCTAGTTTACAGTGATCAATTTATTTGCAATAATTTTTTTCGTAGGATTATTAGTTTCCGAGATATAGCAACTTAAAAACCATTTACCCAATTTGGGACCCTTCTTCAAAGAATACCGTTTCAGCTTCTTATTCTTTGTAGATGATTTACTTCAAAAACCAGTCCGACAAAACGAAGACCTACTCAAAGCCACCGTAGGTGATTTCGGCCGATGGCAGTTCAAAATAGCCTTCCTCATGGCTCTGCTAAAGTTCCCCATAGCCTGGTTCCAGCTGAGCATCGTCTTCATAGCTCCCCCGACTGAATTTTGGTGTAGGGATCCACTGATTAACCATACGGAAGACGGGTTGAAAATGTATGCGGGGGAAAATGGTAATATTCCCACTCTGCGATATGTAAGTATTTTTTTCTACGACTGCTTTAGAATGTAAGCAAATACACACACTTTTCAAACACAGAATGAATCCATTCTAGCTCTAGATACGGTATGAATATTCCGTATCAAGTGTTAGAATGGGCACATGTAGTGTCATCTTTTGTTTATAAAAGTAAAGGAAACTGTAGCAAAATTAGCAAAAATATATATATTTTACCATGAAATATTGAATAATAATAATAATAATCGATTCATAAAAAAAAATTGGTTTGTCGAAAAAAAAATTAAAACGCTAAAAACCTATAATGCGTAATATTATTACGTATAATCTGTTTGATAAAGAAAAGTAACTATCGATACCTCGGTTCTAAACTGTCTCGAAACTAGGTCAATACAATAAAGCGCTAAGAGCATATTAAGTCGGTGACGCATTGTTATATCGACCTAGTTTAGAGATAAAATAGTTTAGACCCGAGGAATCAATATAGTAATTGTTTTAGGAAGGTCTAAACAAAGGTTACTGTGATATATTGGACTCAAACTCGAGTAAATCTATACCATGTCCAAATGGGTACGAATATAATAGGACTATATTTAAATCAACTATAATAAGCGAATGGGACCTGGTTTGTGGAAGACAAACCTACATGGACATATCCCAGGTTACACTGATGTTTGGAGTTTTAGTTGGTAAGAACATTAAAAAAAAGTCTAATAACATTTTTACGGAAACAAAATTCATAAATTTGGCAACAATATAAATACACTGCTCAGTAAAAGAGCTTTCCTATTTTTCGCGCGTAAAATGGATTTTTTATTATCAGATTCACTTTTAGCAACCTAAAAAATATACCAATTTTCACGAAAACTACCCCCCGGGGTGGACCGACAATTTTTCTTTGGGTTGAAATTGATTTATATCGATACCCCCAAGCAACAAAGCCGTAACTCATATATTGTCATTTTTCACGACAGCTAAATTTCTAAAATATTTTTTTTTTGTATTTAAGGGTGGGCAAATGATTAAAGTGGAAAAGGTAGCCATGTGATACATCATTTGAAAGCTTATAAAATTCTCTATTTAACTGTATAAGTATTTATTTTTTTTATTGTTTGTTTCTGATAATATTCAAGTTTTGAATTTCTTACTTTAGTGTTTTTAGGTAGACTTTTGGTTAAAATGACCTGTGGAGAAATCAAAGTAGTACCACCTTGTGTATCTTTTTTCAAGGCGTTTACCTATAAGTATAACTCAAAATGGGTCTAACTTGAGTTACATCCTTGTTGGATGGGGGTGTCGATATCATAAAACACAAAACGCAAAAATACGCAAAAAATAAATTTGAAAATTTTTGCACTACAATACAAGGCTTTCCGAAATTTAGAAAATTTTAAAATGGGAAAGCAATAAACCCAGCCGAGATTTTGTGATTGTAATTAAAATTTGAAAATGCGACTGCTATTTTTTTTTATTTTTTGATTCCTATACCCAAGTTTTATTACTGTTTTATTTTTTTTATTATAAATCCATTTTTAGGAAATATATGGTTTGGAATCCTAGCAGATAGAAAAGGTAGAAAATGCATCCTAATTTCCTGCATAATCCTGCAAACGATTTTTGGAATCGTTCTTGCCTGGGTACCATGGTTTTGGGCTTTTATCGCTATAAGGTTAGAATTTCTTGCTATCTTTTAAGCGAGTCTCTTTTTCGTAACTTTACCTCGTTTTTGTATATACAGGGTGATCAGTAACTGGCATGCCAAAATTTAAGAAGTGATTCTGCATACAAAAATATAAAAAAAAGTTCCTATAAAGGTTGTTGGTCCGCAAACGAGCCCTAAGGGAGCTACGGACCTTTTTCACTGTCAAATTAGTTTTCAGCACACAAAAATGCGTAAGAAAAATCGTCATGTGAGGATTATAGTGTTCTATATCCATTTTTGGGGGTATGGATATAGTTAGAATAGTTAATAGTAATTGACTTAATTTTTTGTAGGCCTGTGTAATTTTTGTATAATTTTTCAGGTTCCTACTGGGAATTGCTAATGGAGGAACCATGGTGACGTCATTCGTCATGTGTATGGAAACAGTTGGTGGAAAATGGCGGACAATCGTGCCCATTTTGTACCAGATACCATTTGGATTTGGTAACTCAATTATGGCCGGTTTGGCATATGTTTTGAGAGACTGGAGGTATTTTCAAATGGCCATTTCTGGGTTAAGTGCTGTGTATATTAGTTACGTTTGGTAAGTAAAAACATAACAAATAATTGTTACTCTTAATTTTTACAACAACAATTTTTGCCAAAACTAGTTTAAATAAACATAAATCTATAAAAAAATAGCAATTTTTGCCCCGTTGATCTAAAATACAGGTAAGAAATATGATTTGATGATTTTTTTACTTTCCCGATATGTAAAAAAACTGATTTCTGTAAAAAGAATTCTGTCTGTCGGTCTATCTGTCGCTCTATTTGGTAAAAATAAGGGGGTAAGTTAAAAGTAAGTAGTTTTTAAACTACTAGTTTTTGTGATTTGGTCGATCGATAACAATTTTTTCTACATATTTATTACATATAATAAAAAAAAAATCATATTTTATTATTTTATTAACCAATTTTTAAACTTATATGGTTTTCTTTCTGGCTCTTTGAATTGTTAAAAAAGTTATAACATAATTGTTACATTTCTTGTAGTGTGCCTTTTGAAGAAGTTGGAATAAAGCCAACGAAACGTCGGCAGTTTTAGTAAAAAAACGTTTTTTATTATAAATAACCCTAATCCAGCCATCTACTATCTAATTTTTTCTACGACTGCTTTAGAATGTAAGCAAATACACACACTTTTCAAACACAGAATGAATCCATTCTAGTTCTAGATACGGTATGAATATTCCGTATCGAGTATGAGCACATATAGTGACATCTGTTGTTTATAAAAGTAAAGAAAACTGTAGCAAAATTAGCAAAAATATATTTATTTTACCATGAAATATTGAATAATTTAATGCAATTTAAAGTTTTGCATTAAAATTACATAAAGTTTATTAGTTTTTCTTAATATTTGACCAGTTTTTTATCAGTTTAGTTCAAAAAATTAAAACTGCTCCATCCGTTATTAAATATTTAAACCTGATATCTGTCACCACAATCTGACATAACCTTCAATTTTTGCATTATAATTTGTAAATATGTGCTAAAATTAAATAAAAATCTTTTTTAAGTACTGATTTGATAAAATTATTAAATAACATTAATTGCTTTATTTAAAAATATGTGTTTTGTTGCATTAACAATATTGAGTCACAAAAAACATTGTTTTTAACCTTGTCCGCCGTTTAAAGCCATACAGTGTTTCATATTTGCAGTTGAAGAAAAAGTATAGTCTATAACACGTATGGAATAGTCATTTCGGAATATTGTCTATTCCATACTATTCGCGGTGTGTATATACTTTTTATTTTTATTTTGTTATCCAGGTTTATTCCAGAATCTCCTAGATGGCTTCTGGCAGTAGGAAGAAGCGACGAAGCAATGGGGATCCTAAAAAGCGCAGCTTCATGCAACCGAAAAGATCCTGAAAAAGTGAACGAGGCGATGACCGATCTATCAAACATTTCCGTAGACAAAAACAAATCTTCCTTCGGTGCTTTGTTTTCGACACCAGAACTAAAGAAAAGAACTAGTTTGCTGTGTCTAAATTGGTAATTAAAAGGTTTTTTACATCGACACTTGGTGCCACTAAAAGTGCCGATGTATTGAAATCTTCGCCGAAATGTCAAAATCTTTGACCACTTTTTTTTTCACATTTCTCGACGTTTTAGACCAATCTGAGTCGAAATCAGTAAAAAAAATTTTTTCGTCCGTCTGTCTGTCTGTCTGGGTGTAAACTCTCTCTCCATTTCTACATGAGATATCGACTTGTGGTTTTTTGCATCATATTCCGAAGAGCTGATTAGATTTTGGGGGTAAACGATTGGGGGTAAGGGGGTAAAAATAGGGTAAAACTCATATTTTTAGCGTTTTTTGTTTATAATTAAGGCAATTATTATTGTATTTGGTTAATTCAGCACTTATATAAAAGATAATTTTAAATTGGTCAAAAAATGTTATAAACACTGTTTTCCTAGAACGCATTGTTTTTGAGATATTGGCGTTTAAAGGTTTTTTTAGCATATCTCACATATTTATAACCCGATTTCAAAAAATTATATTTTAAATAAAAGCTCTTTTTAAGCCCAATAAAAAATGTTATATACAGTTTTTTGCTAGAATATAATGTTTTAAAGATACAGAATTTAAAATCAAACAAACCTGGTTTGAAATTAGCAAACTAGATGGCTCTAGTGTACAATAGTGCTGATGTTTTGACAGGGTGCTTGCAACGTTTCATCTAGTTTAGTATAATATTTAAAATAGAATCATTTGGAACTCACAGAGAGGTAAAATCATAGTGTTTTTGTGAGCGAAGGCCAGAAAGAAGCCTCGTACCTTGTCTCGCAAAGAAGTACTATATTATGATTTATGTTTTAGGACTATAGCAGGAATAACTTTCTACGCATTTTCTCAATACCTGGGTCATGTGAGCAAAAACCTCTTCTTCACAGTGGCAGCGGGTGGGCTAATAGCCCTACCAGGAACTCTATTCTGTATCTATGTGACTAGTCATTTCGGCAGGAGATACACTATTGCGGCCTCAAACCTAATGACGGCAATCTGTTTTTTCGCCATTTTGGCCGTGCCTAAAGGAATGTTTGTGCATGATTGGCCAAGGATAGCCTTTGCAGGACTGGGAATAGTAGGACTTTCGGTAAGATAAAATCGACACTCCCATGCAACAAGGACGTAACTCAAGTTAGACCCATTTTGAGTTATACTCATAGGTAAACGCCTTGAAAAAAGACACACATGGTGGTACTACTCAGTTTTCTCCACAGGCCATTTTAACCAAAAAATTTACCTAAAAATACTAAAGTAAAAAATTTTAAACTTGAATATTATCAGAAACAAACAATAAATAAACAATAAATACTTATACAGTTAAATAGAGAATTTTACAAGCTTTCAAATGACGTATCGCATAGCTTCCTTTTCCACTTCAATCATTTACCCACCCTTAAATAACAAAAAAAAATATTTTAGAAATTTAGCTGTCGTGAAAAATGACAATATATGAGTTACGGTTTTGTTGCTTGGGGGTATCGAAATGTTGGTTTCCCCCAGGACAAGAAAAAACATTTTTTTAGTTTATTTTTGGAAAGATTCATGTAAAAATACTACGAAAGGGCAGAAAAGGACAGAAAAGTCTAGAAAGAGTCAAAAAAGAGGAATTTTCTGAAAAAAATGTCTTTATCCAATACATACAGATAATAAGACAATTACCAGCTTTATTTTAAATAGATAAACTCAATAATAACCCCCGCGTGACTTTTACTTTATTGAGTGGATAATTATTTATTTTACCCACAACTGTCACTTGTCAAATTATTTTCTTGTAAATGTAAATTTTTAATAAAAATATGAATTCCTAAGCTATTTATTGGATAAAACCTTGTATGGCACTCATGGGTAAACCGATATTGTCCTCTCGAAAATTAATCTGCTTGGCTGACGCCTCGCAGGTTAATTTTCTCATGGGCAATATATTACTTTACCCACTAGTATCATAAATAGCTATTTTCCACAGCTCTATTTTCTCCCGGTATTGATTTTATTTCAACAAAAATTAAAAAGTTCTCATTTAAACAATTTAAAATTTACAAGCACAATAGTTTTATTCTTTAAAACGATAGGCACGTGACACTGCAGAACAAAATAACTTTTAAAAACTGGCACATTTTTTCTGGTTTCTAGTTGGGTTCTTGACTAATATCTATCATGCTAAATAGCAACAGTATAAGCAACGGCAAACCATATCTAAATTCGTATGCTAATTTAAATAAAAATATTAGAGGGTTCATGATTATCACATAAAATTTTGATTTTGTCAATATACAAAAATAATATTAATGAAAACTGACAATTTTTGTCAAAAATCAGCATACAGCGTGTGTCTTTTTTATTTCAAATAAAATAAAACACAATAGAAACGCAAAAAAAGCAATGACAAAACAGTGGCAGACTGAGTACTGAGTGACTAAAAAAGGTCCTTTTCTTCTGTACACGCGAATCTTGAATACAAACTAAGTTTTAGTGACTTTCCAACGCAAACCAAGAGCTAGTCCTGTTGGTAGGAGGTCTACACATTATAAAATTATTAACAGTAGAATCTAATGTGCTCGGTTTGGAAAGATAATGAACTTTTTTCCTTAGAAATAACCATAGCGGATTTAATTAAACTTTATTTTATACTGGTTTAGATTATTCTATATAAATTTTGGTTAGAGATTTCCAATCCGTTCAAATAAAACGTCTATCAATTCTCAATGCAGAAAAAATAGTTGCAGATGTATTTGGTAGGTTATTTTCTAAAAATAAATGTAGTGCAGAGTATTAAATATCTGTTATAATGTGTCAGAACAATAATTCAGTAATAATAAGTGTTTGACAAATAATTTGTCATTAATCGATACACTGATATGCATATTTTTTGGAAAATAGGATGCAACAAACCTCAGTGATACTTTTTTCCGAAATGGAAATCAATAGACCGTTTCTGTGAATGGATTAAAATTCTCTGATCAAAATTTATATAGAATAAGCTAAAACATTATAAAATGAAGAACTATTAAGTCGACTGTGATAATTTCTGATGAAAAAAGTCCATTATCTTCCGAAACCGAGCACCTCAGATTTAACTGTCAATAATTTTATAATGTGTAGACTTCGTAGTAACAGGACTAACTGTTCGTTTGCGTTGGCAAGTCACTAAAACTTAAATTGTATTCAAGATTACCGTGTGTAATCAGTCAAAAAACAACAACCTTTTTTATACGGGCCCTTGCATTAAATTATTGGGGCCTTTTTAAGAAAAATGAGGGCAAGAACCGATCATGTAACCTTATTTCATGTAGTTATATTCAATCGAAAGTTTTTGTCCGATTTGTATAATTTAGCTTTTTGATTTTTGGGGAATAGGGGAATTGTATTTTTTTATACTTATATATCGACACTCCCAAGCAACAAGGATGTAACTCAAGTTAGACCCATTTTGAGTTATACTCATAGGTAAACGCCTTGAAAAAAGACACACATGGTGGTACTACTCAGGTTTCTCCACAGTCCACTTTAAGCAAAAGTTT